>JAMKCH010037542.1:0-14368 GCA_023653785.1 Ophioderma brevispina | reverse complement strand
TAATACATTTTAGGTTCAATTTATGTAATTACACGAATATAAGGTACTAAACTTTGAGTTCCAGTAGAAAATTGGTAGAAATATGTGCATTTTGTGCGAGAAAAGTAAAGCTAAACACGCCAAAAAATACGATACAAAAATGGCGAAAGTCAGGTCACGAAACTACAAAAAATGAACTATTTAGTGCTCCTGAAAACTTACCATCAACGAAAACATGCTACACAGTTAGATCTTGATGTACAATTAGTTGTCTGAAAAAAAGCGTGTGAATATGGCATTGCTAAGACAGCCATTCGCATGTTGTTCTTTTCGATCTGAAAGATGTTTGCATGCGTGACCATGAAACGCAAGCCTGACGCAAGTAGATACGACCTCGTGCACGAAATGTTGTTGAACGGCTAGAAGAAACCGAGCTTTTATTTGTGTCTCTGGAAATTTTCAGAAGGGAAAACATAGGTGGTAGTTATTAGTAATTTTATTGGGAATGTATCGTTGTACAGAAAGAAATGCCCTTAAAGGATAACGGAAAAAAATTAATGATGACTGAATGAGGCTACGGCAGTTGATGGTGAATTGGTGTATCCTCGGTGATAAGATTGATGAAAGAAATCAATTAAGCCTATACACATTCAACTCTATACATGGCATATTGAGTATTTCGTGCAGATGTTATAGTGTATTTTCCCAAGACCAATCTTCCAACCATGTGAATAAGCCGTTCCCTTCGCTGGAGAGGAGGCCGACTTACCAAGGAACAATATCAATAAATTATTGGATTGGAAAAAAGGCCACCACAACAAAAGCATTCCGTGAACCCTATTGTCATTGTACGCTGAGATTAACATCCATGTTACATCGTCTGTCCTGATTACATTTACTCACCCCATGCTGATCTGCATGAAAGAAAGTAATAAAAAAAGAAAGGATGGCCTCTCTGCAATGATGGTAATAGCCACACATCCATTGTTTTAAAAGTTATAGCTTTGTGATTCCATTCACTTGCCGATTTCAACAGGTCACGATTTCAAAGCCTTTTTCCAACTAATACGCAGTGATTCGATTCCCGGCTCTTTTTAAATTGAACATTCCAAAACTCGCTGCTCATTAAATTCAAAAGGTTTTCAGAATTGGTCGGTTGTAAAAGGTTTGCAGAGGGCAGCTTCTACTAATTACAGGACAGTATCCTGTTCAGATTTATAAATGACCGAAGGTGGACACAAGTATATCTTTTGGAAACTGGCAAAACTATACACAGAAGACAGTACATTCTTACTTTTGATCATCATCCCTGCCATACAAGCACCAAAGATCGCTCTTCAGAAAAACGTCTATACATGACAGGAATGACCGGTACCAAAGATCGGTTCTAGAAATTATGGGGGGGGGGGTAATGGGGGGTGATTTGTAAATGTGAAATCCAAACGAATGCTAATGAATCGTCTGACAGGCCCGACAATTTCAGTATGACTCCGTTGTGACTAGATCCCCCTGTATCTTACCTATACCCCAGCGGATGTTTTTTTTGCGATGTAAAGGAGGGGAAATGTCTCAGTTTCAGTTCCGTTTATTTTCCCCCCATCAAATCAGTGTAATAAATAACAGAGAGAAGCAATAAGATTGGGGCAGACCAAAACAGAGCAGAGCTCGAGAAATATGTTAGGTCAATGATCTTTGGAACCAAAAGGGGTTTGTAGCAAGCCGGGCGATAAATTAGAAGGGGTAACACCTCCTTCGGTAGACGAGGTTAACAATCCACATCACATAACATCGTTGTTGCTATGATGCAAACTCTCGAGCTGAGAGATGTTCCAATGTCATATTTAAAACGGAGGGAATATATTATTTTTTTTTATTTTGCAGGATAATAGTTCCCTTTCACGATCACTGTTTGTTTTGATAATTTGTTTTTTATATTGGTATAATTATTTGGTTTGTTTTCACCCTGCTAGGAATAAGGATTCTGTTCGGCGAATTACTTTATTTGGTAAAAACACGCCACTGAGGGTTCTTGTGAAATATCACTCAACTATGGCTATGGAACCTCTTTCTTAATGAATAACTATTGAGTTTTCTATTGAAATCTCGGCTCATCGAGCGTAACTAGTTGGTAATTATGATAATGAGAATTGAATGCGAAAGATAAAATGTAAAATGTGATTTTTCTATCAGTCAATCAATCAGTCAATCTATCAAACAGGAGAAATATCTGAGAACATTACGGGCAATTAGCCATGCCCCGTAAATTTGTCTCAGTTGGTGTAATAGCACGGAGATTTCCTACAGTCTAAATGTTGCTAGAACAAGGTCCACACTTTCTGTTGAGTAAAATCTTAGTCAAGTTTGAGTAAACTTTACACAAAGCTGAGTATATTTTACGCAACATAGACTAAGGTTTAATTATCAAAAAATGACTAAGGTTTACTCAACTTTGACTTAGATTTTACCCAACAGCAAGAGTTGTGCCCTTTTTAATCAAACTGAGTATTTTTTACAGTGTAAATCTATCTCAATAAAAGAAATACTAAAGTACATTTTCTTCTAATTTGACATTGACAATTTGGTTTAAAATAAGGACGTGTTTAAAAGGTGCCTTGACTAGACAGATTTACGTTTACGTAGACTGAAAACAATAACAATTAAGTGTCAATTGTTACTGAATTAAATAAAATCTCTTGCCCAACATATTACTTCACAGCTATACCTTTCTTCGGCCAGGGTTTAAAGAAAATTGATTACATTTGCTTGTATCATTTTTTATTTATTATAATAAGCTGCTTAGCAAGTTAATTAATATGTGTGCATATATGGCTAGGTTGAAGTCAAAAAGAGAACGCCAACCAACAATCCTGGACAAAAGTGTTGCCACACTTCTCTCATCGAACGGTAAAATCGCCCCCTCTCCCCCAGAACAAAGTTAAAACATGAAATTGTGTTACAGTGCGCCTAACAACACTCAACATTGATTGGTGGGGAAAGAGAAGGTGGGGAAAGTTAGGAATATCCGAATTTCATCAAATTTTCAAAATTGATATTTTTGAATGGTTGTAAAACTTGTATATACATTAGCCCTCTAATGAAATGACTAAGACCAAATCAACGTCCTTAAGGGTAAACAGAAAGATTTTATAATTAATGTCGCCGGCGACATTAATTCAGTAGACGACGGAAATGGCGTTTAACACAAGAAAACGCACGCCGTATGCATGTTTCCCACGGCATGCACCCTGTTTGATCGGTCTGTGACCTTTGTGGTTTTAATATCAATGAGTACGAGTCTATGATATTCATGTAATATACACATTTGTTGATTCAAGTTATGAAAACAAATTACCTGGATGTCTTTAACTTCTTATTAACGTCCCTATCTGTTTTTGAGTATGTTATTTTAATGTGTAAAATGTATCTCTATTCTAATTGCCTAGACTATCATTTAAGAGCAAATTGAAGAAATTTAATATTTTGTGAAAATGGTGCCGCTTTAAACTGTAATTAAACTGTGCTAATATTAGCACATTAGTAATCCTGTCTTCTTCACTACATCATTATATTTTAAAACATTATACATTATTCTAGACCTACACAACAATTGCAAAAAATGGCCGTCCATGTGCTAACAAAATTGGTAAAGGGACCCCGTACAAGGTTCTCCCGGGGCCGCAATTTCTCTCGCCGGCCCTGCCTCCACCCCTGGAAGAATGATATTTTTTTTCTACTGAGTCAAGTATCCACGGGAAGTGGGGCATTTTAGTGAATTTTTGGACAAATGTATTGTCTAAGAAACAGAAATTACAAAGGTTTGGGCCAAATTCGGAAATGTGCAGCTGAATCAAATACGAATATTTCCAAATGTTTGACTAAGGAGATAAAATCTGGATTTTCTTGCAAATCAGGAGTCTTAATAAGAAATGGAGAGTGAACATTAAATTGTGATACCAATGAAAATTATCTTGCGTAGCTGAGACAAATATTTGCCTCAGGTCGGAGTAATCGGACATTTGATATTTCAATTTTGTCTTGGTTTTCTGAACACAACGTAGGCAGTAAAGAAATATATAGAGTTTTAGGCAATTATCACTGACATGTGGGTAATCTCATTTTTCGAGTCTCGTTCGCAATATGGTGCGCCGCCAACGATGGTCTCGGAGATAAAATGTTTCCCCGATATATCATGGGAAAAGGTCGACATTCAGAAGCCGCGTAATACAAAATAATATTACCCAGGAACACGTCACTGATCACACTAAAACGACTACTTACAATAAGTCAACCCTTTGCTTTCTTTCAGTCACACAAACTCTCGTTGAGCTGTTTTCACAAAATAATCACACTACACTACTTGCATATTAATCCAATGGGAGTTGGCCGGCGATGTCGAGTCTTGCGATCAAAAATCGGGCTGGCAATGGTAATCGCTAACGGGTCACCGTATTGCGAATTGCGAGATTTCGCCTTGTTACACTAACTGCAATAAATAAAATCTTCCATTTTGACAGATCCTTTACAACAATATTTTTCATATAATTAATTCTTCAAATAATACAAAGTAAATACATTATAGTATTCTGCAATATACATATTTTACAAGTCAATTTTGCACAATACAATAAGATTAAAACCTTTCAGCCATGGTAATATACGATTACAATTATATCATTATGATAGGATTTCTCAATGTGAAAGTGAAATTCCACTCGTTCAAAGAGTTAAACGCTAGACAACACCACTTTTTTTGAGTGGAAACACACTCTTTTGGGTGTTAATTTCACCATCAAAAAAGGTGCTGCCCTCATTTTCACTGCTTCAATTTTCTCCCACTCTTTGCATTCGGTTTCATTTACATGGTATATTATATCAATCATCTTTATTAAACAACAAAAGAAGTTAGAATACATACAACGCAAGATCAACAGGGGCCTTGACTGACCCCAGGCATGTGGATAAAAACGACTACAAACAATTCACAAGATCCAAAAAAAGTCACATTAAAAATATATACCAATCATATATAACCACATTAACAACCGTTAAAAAGAATTAATCTATATTTATATATGGTCAGAATCAACCCATGCACGTAATTGAAATGAAACCTGAATATCCCCCAATTATCATCAGTCTGGCAAGGAAGATTGATATGATGACGGAAGAGCAGATGGGAAAGCTGAATCCTGTTTTTAAGTCCGGATATTTTGTGGAGCAGATAAGTTTTTTTTGCAACTTATTGGTTATCGTATGTTTTCAGGAGTAATTAATTACCTCCAGGGACAAGAAAAGGCACACGAGATGACCAATTGCGCTATCTGTCAGCCATCCACGAAAGGATCTCAACATAATTTATTCACATTTTCAAGGTTCAAGAGACAGGTTCAAGCCAACTTCTTTTATGGATACAAACGCTTTAAAAATTGAATTTTGCTGAGTAATACCTAAAGCGGAATTTCCCCTGGTGATAACCTTGAGAGCAAGTTTGCCCAATATAGATCCACATACAGGTGGACATTCCACACACAGGTGGACACTGACACATACAGGTGGAGTAAGGAATTTTGCCGCGGACTTATCCAAAAAATATATCAATCCCATACCCATTATGCGAAATACCCTAAGTGAACTCCACAAGCAATTGCCGGTAGAGCTGCATGAAAAAAACAAGAATGGATAACAAAGATAAATAAAATGATGGCTGAATCCTTGGTTTTTCTATACTTTCAAGGACCGAAGAAGGCTCCGGTACCTACCGATGCCATAATCCTCTAGCAGGAGACTATTTTACCTGGAGGAATAGGAAACTTGTATTAGTGGGAAAATGGCATATGGGAATCATAAACATAACATTATTCTATATGAAGTAAATAAAATGTTTTAAAGTGTAGAAAAAAAATAGCCAAAACCGCCACACCAGTTCCGGACATGAAATGGAAAGGCACGGCAAAAATGAACCTACTACGCCACAATGAGCGCAATACACGTGACATGGAAAGGCGAGAAACTTGCATAGCCCCCCCCTTTTTTTCTAGAATTTGTTTCTGGATTCATGCAAATGACACTTTGTTTACACATATGCTGACCCTGGAGGGGTGGGGAATGCTTGAGGGCGAAAAATATACCAAAGCCTCAGCTAGAACTGCGGACGGAGCTGTTAAAACCAAAATCAGGTGGTGGGTACAATCCTATGCTTACATTGGTTCGAAACATTACGATTTGCCACTGTTTGAATACATCTGCATAAGATATTACGATTTGCATGTTGAATACATATCTGCTAAAAACACATGAACATTTGTTTTGATCTCCTATTGCAACACTTAAGAGCAACTTATTGATGTTTTTCACACACCTTTGACCAGCCCCTGCACATTCTCTTTCTTCTGCCCCAAGCAGCTAATCTTGCAGTATATCTGACGAAACAATACTGGTTGATGGCGAAAGAAAGAAAACTCATATCCTTTAAGATTTATTTTAACCATATCTGATTTCCCAAGTTGGAGCCTTAAAAATGCCATTAGTCCCAACATGCAGAATGACTGTGTTGGCGACGAACTTCTATACAAGAGGCGGCCTAAACGCGTTGAATATGCCTGTACACCTCACCCCTGGAATTGCCATGCCAAGTAGACCCGGCCTCACCCAAAGTGGGTACCTTCTTTCCCCGCACGAGACACGATGGAGTCCCCAATGACCCAAGTTCTCACTATCCCTCTCTACAATTAAAGAAAAGAATTGACTATAAAAATCTGCCAGATGCAAGCTTATGAAAGAAATTGATATTAACATGAATAGAACACATTGCAAAAAAAACTTATTTTACTTTTTTTTTTGATCAGCACCTGAAATGACCAAAAGGACCGAGACTTAAGCCATTTGCATGAACTTAATGGAAGAATTTCCTAACTACCCCGATAAAATTTGATAATGGAATAGGCGGCCGTACCGGCGAATACCGCAGACTAAACAATAACTACCTGTAAAGAATATACATGTTACAAGTGCAAATTGGCTTCACGGTGATGTTTACTAAAAGATAAAATTACACTCGTACAAAAAATATCAGCTATTACATGCAATTGGCTCATTTGTCCCCCCCCCCCCCCCCCCACCCCAAAACTGCAGCCACTGGGCTTATCGACATGTAGAAATTAAAAGGGGGTTATTGATTAATATACAAGCTCTGCATGCCCTTGCCGGCGACTGCAGTAAGGTCCCAAACAGGTAACTACCTGAAAATAACCAGGTACATAATTATAACCAATGGTAAAGTTACAAACTAATAGTTATTCGAACAAACATTTACTTATTGAATGACTTCCCATCGATGACAATGGTAAATGGCTGGACTTAATAGGAGTTATATTAAACTTGCGCCTACAAGATTCCTTGCTAGAGACTAACAACCGGTCTCTCCAAGTAACTATCTGCAAAAGAACACATGTAGAACGCTTGTAGTTGAACAAATTTATAAGAATTGCTATTGGAAGAATTCCCAACACAAATCAAGTGGAATACCTGAGAACAAAAGGAGGTTATCACAGTGGAGATAAAATTGTGGCTATGAGGATCCTAGCTAGTAATTACTGCAAGGATTAACAAGCGATTACTTGAAAAAATAACAGAAACATTAAAAAACTATTTACCATGTTTATTGGCCTAATATAAAGTTGATATGCTGACTACTTCCACCTTCACAATTTTTTAATACACTCAGCCGACATTCCACTTGAGGTTGCAGCCGTAGCTGCACTGATACTGAAACTATGGGGGCTGAAATAAGTCAATTTAATACTTCTTTCGGAATGTAGGAAAATTGTGAAGAAGTCAGAGAATCTCCCCCAAAATGAATGAACAACGGACCCGGCCGCAATGATCTGACATGCAGAAAATCAAACATAGCTCTAACTGGGCACAATGAAGGGTATGACGAACTTTCAACTATTAATTAGTAGCACGACCCTCTTGAACAGTCTTTGAAAATTTTTATTGTAGCTTCGCATGACTTTCGGGCTTGAGTCAACAAAATTAATATTGGATAAGTTTGCATAAAATAGAAGGAGTAATTGGCAAACTGCTATCTGAATGAGGATTAAGCCTCCTACGCCCCTCTTTTGATTTCTTAATTAAAAGCGTATTAGTTGGATTGTTCCAACCATTAATGTTATGCACCAAAGACAAGGCTTAGATATACTTGAATTTATTGTCGAGGGGGACTTGCCCTGCATTGACAAAAAGGAAAAATGCCACAACATGACTTTGATTTACAGGCCAAAAACGAGGGTAAATTGAAAATAACTCTGATCTGAATAAAATTATCAATACATCCTCCGTATGACTCCCACGTTCCTGGTGCTCAGGATGCATGTAGCAATTGTTGAGACTTGCACTTTAAAGCTCCCATATAAAACGTGGCACCGGCGTGCCCACCGGCTCTGCCAACGCGGCGCTGCCTTCCAGAAACGTTCCATCTGGAAACGCAATATTATTCTGGAAGCCTACTATATGTTTTACACAAAAGGCAAGATTCACATTCAAGCATCGCAATACAAAAAATCTAACCAATTTCATGATCTTCGGACATTTGAAGTTTGCCTATTAACAATTGAAAACACTGACATATTGTTTGACCTAATGATGATCCTCTTACCCTTCAACTCGTTCCCCATAAAACAACCCCTACTAAAATGGGAAATAATTCTTTTATGCAATAGAATAAACAGAAAATGCCACCAGGCCATTTGCCCTGGAACCATTTCCATTTAAAAAACCAAAAAAAAAAAACACCTATTTCACCACTAGCATCTGTGAACAACTATAACTTAGGCATTACCCTCTAGCCATGCAATTTCTGGTATGATAGAAGCCGCATTGAACCGTGAAAGGAACAAAAGCCACACTTTCAAATCATCTTTTGCCCCTGCGGTTAATCTAATCTTATGCCAAGGCCTTTTAACTCCGCATGTCAAATCAATCAATCGTCTCAAGAAGGCACTGCCTAGAGAAACCGCCTTGCAAACGAAAGATAGGGACCCAATCACTGACTGAAGGTCTTCTAAGGTGATTCTTGTACCCTTCAGAGCGTTTTCAACCTTATCCCTGATTTTCACAAGTTTGTCTTCAGGAATGGCAATAACTTGTACAACTGAATCAATTTCTAAACCTAAATAAATTATCTTAGTTGAAGGACTCACCGATTTTTCGGGCGCTAACGGAACACCTAAATCTTTACACACCTGTTCCATTCATGTAACGAGACGAGAACATGAAGACAGACTGGACTCGACTGCCTCGCCCACCAAAAATATGATGTCCATATAATGGATTACTCTATCAGATGCCGAAGCCCTCTTAATTGCCCATTCAAAAAATGACGAGAATTTTTCAAACAGAGCTTGGGAACATGAAGCTCCCATTGGGAGAGCCTTGTCAACAAAAAAATACTCCAAAACTTCCATGCCTAAAAGTTGGAAGTCGCTTGGATGGACTGGTAGCAGCGAAATGCTGATTCAATATCGGCTCTGGCCATTAAAGCACCTTTACCTACACTTACTACTAACTGCACATCAATATCAAAAACTAGCATACTTAACTGTACATAATTGTGGATCTATACCACCATGTTCGACTCACCATCAGGGTGAGAGAGAGAGAGAGATGTTGGAAAAGACTAAATTTACCGGGCTTTGACATTGGAACTAAACCGATGGGTGATATGATCAGGTCTGCAATAGGCTTTTCTGAGAAGGGACCAGCGATGCGGTGCAATTTTATTTCCTTAACCAATTTCGCAAGAGCCAAATCTGGATCCTGGGCCACCGATTTCAAATTAGTAGCCTCCCTTGCTTCACGCATACCTAATGAAGCCAAGCTTAAATCATGAGTAAACCCATCTTTAAGAATTTTTGCAGCTGCCGAAGGACATCGCCGGATAAAGAAATGAAGGAGGCCCTCATAATCATCATCGTTAAAGTTCATCATATAAATTTTGACTTGGTGTTTTACAACTACTTTATCATGATAGCAAGGTGTTTGTGATCCTTCAAAATACACTTGTATCAAGAAAAAATGAGAAAGGCTAGAAAATTCAGGGGCATGCTTCTGGAAAAAGCAAAGCTTAGAGGCATGCCTCATTGCAGACCAGTTCGATTTTAAATGAGAACGAAGAAAAAGGAAAGTGTTGCATAGCTGCCCTTTGTTATGGGCTTGTAATAGGTGCCTAGAGCGACCTTGTGTCCTTCTTAAGCTACAAAGAGGTTACACGAGGCAGCCCTTATAACAATACCCAAATACCATTAGCGTATGCTGATGTAGTACAATGAGTGCTAGATTTGGATTATATAACCGTTTGACAACAAGCAAACTCTATTATGCCACACAATGGCCCAAATCTAAATGGCCCAGGACCGCGCTATTTATATCATGAGCAAGTTAACTCCACTCATACTATTAAAATCTCAATTAACATAGGCGAAGTTCAATAGCTTTCATTCACCAGTCTATTTACACCCACTGAAGTTAGTATGATTATGATTACCAGAACCTGCATGGTCATCGGTTGTTAACGTACCCCATCCAATGATACTGAACTGAGCCCTTGGTAGATTTTAAGCGTACCCTTAACTCATAGTGTTGGTATGGCGTGTGTATAGATATATGTAATATGTTGTTGTTGTTTTGCCATTCCATTTAGTGTTCAGGCCACCCAGAAAACCAAATGCAAAATTGGGGTCTTCCCCCCAAGAACCAGAATTGCCCACTCACATAGATGTTGCTAATTAATAAAACGCACATCCTTTCAAAGCGGCCCATTGTGGTTCTTGGGGGGGGGGGAAAGGGTTCATATTTGGAAATTTCAATACCATTGAGCCTGTATGATAATTTTAAATAAAAGCGACTTTTGAGGAATTTATGTAAAAGTTAATTTTTTGAAAACCACGAAAAAAGGTACAACTTTGAGCATGTCCCTTTATCAGCGGAATGTTTCAACTTAATCAGTTCTCATGAAAACACTATAGAGGGCCGTCTTCATTCCTTATCCGGCGATGGTCCTTTGGATATAAGCACCAGTACAGTAACGGAAATAAGCGCGGCCTAAATTTATTAGTGGAGGGCATATTTGCAGCAAAATATGCTGCACCATGACCAAGTTCTTTACATCTTGAACCATTGGGCATGCACACAGCCCCTTTTTGGGGGATTAAGGCGCCCTTGTTGAACTGCAAAAAGCAGACCTTTTCTGTTGATGGGCATGCCCGACCTGGGAAGCCATATTACCCAAATTTGTTTTTGAATGCGCATTGTTGCCGAAACCCCATTTGAACCCCCCTTGAACAAAACTGATAACCACCAAAACCCCTATTTGTGCTGACATTCGAAGGAATGGCGACAAACATTGCCCATAGCTCCCAATCTAGCACGCCCATTAACGATCTGGCTGGGCTTGTTGACGCATCCGAAAAAAGCTTGGACATATGAGCGCACCCCACCCCCCAACCCTAGAGGCTGCCGTCCTCACTAACCATTATTTGAGAAGTTCTCGACTTCTTCCTGGATGAGCGCCTAAAATAAATTGCACAAAAAACGAAAATGCAACAGTCAATGAATGAATGAATGTTATCACCGTTTTGGTTTGTTAAACTGCCACGTAATATTACCACTTTTGTTTACTGCCAAAGTACTAATTGTGGTCTGGTACATGAGAAATCTTTTTCTCCAATAACAGCTAATTAACAATTGCCAAAGACAAACATATTACTTTAATTATCTGGTTTAAGATTATGAGGAATAGACTAGAAATAAGATAGAAACAAGAGGTGAAAAATCCAATTGTTGTGATTGTGAATGCTGACTATTATTTAACCAAGGCTACATTAGAAGTTTGCCGTAATGGATACATGAAAAAACCTGACACACTGAATTACCTGCAAAGAGAGCTTGAAGTATTCTATTATTAGCATTCAAAGACCGGTCTTGATCGCATAATCCGTTTATAAGTACGCAGTAGTTAGAACTCGTAGAAGTAGTAGTAGATTATTAACACCAGTACTTCCTGAACTCAATGGCAAGGCACTATTAATATAATTTCAACTCTGTTGAAAAAAATTCATCTGAAAAACAACACTTTGGCCTAAAATTTGCAACGTTAAAGTTACCTTGCAACAGTCTATCAAGATCGACTCCCGCTGGGCAAATTGATGTGCCGGCTGTTGTTGGTCTGATAAGCATTAACTTGTGTGTGACTGGCAAAGCCTGACAGATGGTTTGATGCAAGTTTTGTGATAGGACAACACGTTGATTGCTGGTTACTGTCCAGATTTGATTGAGCAGGGAATTATTACTTGGACAACCCCATGTTGTGGAACTTGTGCTAGACCCTGCCTGTTGTGCAGCATTTTGCATATTTCCAGCAGGATTTCTAAACTGTCACACATCGACACTGGCACTTGTTCGGATTGACAGAAGTATTACCAACTTGTTTCCAGGTCCACCGCGGTTCTGCGGCCCACGGAAATGACAGCAGAAGTAAGATTTCGAATAGCCCGGGCTTGAATACTTGTTGTCCGAATAATTCAACGGATGCCCAAGCCGAATCTTGTGATTGAGATGATCACCGGTGTAGATTGCTTAGTCACTGAAGTTTCTTATAAATTCGACCGACCCCGCGGTCTGTTGCTTTCTTCCCATTTGAGATCGGACACCCGCCTAAACAAATCAAAATTTCACGTACGGAATCTGGTAGTATTCAGTCCGAGGATGTAACATTTAAAGTTATCTGAAGTCAGGCTTGGCCTTCCGATTAAATTTACTCTGATTCTTTTCAACGGAAAAAGTCGGATTAAAAATTTATGCGACCCTTCGAAATGGTGTGCCAATGCACTGACAGAGAGAGAATGACAAAATGGCAGTATGAAAATGGCGCCAAAGGATTAAAACAAACGGCACATCGTGATTGGATAGCGCATGAGGAGGGCGCCGCCAACGGACTGCATGCAATAAAAGTGTTCAAAACAAATTCCTTTCCGGGCCGGAATGTGTTTTATTTCATGCGCCAATGAAAACTTATTATTCCTTAGAGTTAAGGATTAATTATTGTCTCATGTTTCCTTGGGATATAATGAGAATAATTTTTTCTTATCAAGCAGGGCGCTATGCGTGACTTGCTAACAACCTACAAATAAATATCCCAAAACAATTTCATGAACATATGTCAAAAATGTCAACATAGTCACCAAAGCGCCTTTGAACGATCAGAAACATTATATTATGTGGTAACACGTAAGTGGTCAAGGGTCTTGCCGCACGCCCGTGGTTGTCGGGGGTCCATATGGAACTCTAAACCTAAAAGACCGCATTCCCATACGAATACGACTACTCTTTAAAAGATTACCAACAAACAAAGAAAGATGAAAAATACTATTCGACTTGAATTGAGGCGAACAAGATTTTCGTGAGTGCCAATTTTCACCAAAAAGAGGCCATTGTTGTTTTTGAATTTTCTCCAACATTATACCACTTGAAAATGTGAAATAGTAGGTTGTTAAAGTTAAGAATTGTATTGAATTAACTTTTAGCCACAAACAGGGGATTGTTAGATAAATTTTTATATTTTTACTAACCTGATATACTAACCTGTCACCATCATTGTATTAGATAATCGCATATAATTGGTTAATGAAAAATTAATTGAATTAATTAGTAGGGTTGTAATATTAACATTCCACATACATGAGTAGCCACCAAGGTCAAGGCAACCGTTATGTGGAAATCATATCAGAGAGATGAGAATGAAGGAGTTGGCTCGATTTTGAAATCGATTACCCAGGATTACTTTCATACACCAGCTCATTGTTTGGGTAATTTCAAGGGCCGCTCGATTGGCACCTTTGAAGTAATCTGTTCATCCGACTCAACTTGGCCAGTCAGGAAACTTTCAGAACAGGAAGTAATGACACCACTGCTATACTAAAACATTTTGATTAATATTACAGCTAAAAAATTCTCTGCTGCGTTAATGAACTCCAGTGGTGGGGTATGATCGATAATTATTATTTTATTCATTGGCGAATAATTGAGTAAAAAAGTGACTTTTTAACGAAGAAAACAGCAAAATAGCCCTTGATTAATGTTTGAGGCAAAAAAGATTTGGTGTGTATTTAGCCTAATTTAAACATAACCGGTTAGATTCCTGTGAAATACGACATGATGAATGATTAGAATAATGCATTTGAATACAACTCAACCATACGTGTATAGCTTGATCCTTTGCCAACCAAGGTACAGAGTAAGGCATACTTGTCTTATTGCACCTGTCTTAAACTTGCGGCTGTATTAGTGCTTATACTACCGCCATGCTACCTATAACAAGACACTTCTTACAGTT
>JAMKCH010037541.1:0-169500 GCA_023653785.1 Ophioderma brevispina | reverse complement strand
GAATTTCAAATAGCGCGTGGTCAGACAAAATGCTTTTAATTCGTTTTATGGTTAGTATAATTCCGTTTTCCCATGAAACCACTCCATATGTGTTCAATAATTGTGTATATAGCGTATATTGTGTAAGTTATTATTGATAAAGGTTCTCCTTTAAAGGGTTATCCTTGGTGTATTATCATTTTTGAATATTTTCTCTGTATATTGTATATTTTATATTGTTAGGTCTTAATAATTAGTCTGGATGCCAACCTGTTTACTTAGAAAATATTACGATAGTTTTTTGTGGATTTGTCTTCCTTAGACCACTCATTACAAGAAATCAACTGCTGACAGTCCATCAGCATTGAGCAATTTTAGATATTCGTAAAAAAAACAAAATGGCCGCCAAAATGCCATATTTTAGCGAAATTTTTATAGTATTAATGGGATGATAAAAGACACAAGCTATATTTAAAGATTTCAAGATGGCGGTTAGATATCAAAATTGTGACCCAAACACAAAATGGCCGCCAAAATACCACAAGTTTTGTGAAATATCACCAACAAGGTTTGTTTTGCCGTAGTATAAGCCTGGCAAATGTGATCGTGTTATGGATGCCAGTTAACAGGGAACAAGCCATGTATATGAGTTATATTTTATTCACAGAATATATTTCATGATGGCGACTACATACATGGCTGCCAAGGCTCCAAAGCATCACGTTGTAAATTTAACCGATTTCTCACTGACGGCTGAACAAATAATTAGTTCAAGTTTGGCAAATGTGCCATACGTGTAGATTTTTTTTCTTTAAATGGCTGTTAAGATATCTAGACAAAAGTAATAAGTGGCTGCCAAAATAGCAAACTTTGTGAAATATTACTGGTTAAGTTTTGTTTTTCTCAGTATATGCAGTTCTCGTGGTTCTGGTCATATAGATGACGTATCAAGCGTTGCTCACATCTCATGAGAAGTCTTTCCTGACCAGGCTTACTTTTTTTTTTGCTTTGGTAAGAGTCCTTTTTATAAGAAGCCTTTCCTGACCAGGGTTTCTTTTCCTTTGGTAGGAGTCCTTTTTATGAGAAGCCTTTCCTGACCAGGGTTTCTTTTTGGTGCGAGTCATTTCATGAAAAGTCTACCCTGACCAGGCTTTTTGTTTTTGGTATGAGTCTTTCTTTAATTATAAACCTCTCCTAACTAGGGTTTCATTTTGGTGTGAGTCCTTTGATGTGTGTTCTTTCATCTAAAGTGTCTTTTGACCAAAGTTTCTTATTGGTATGAGTCCTTTCATGAGATCTTTTCCCTGACCAGGCTTTTTGGTATAAGTCCTTTAATAATGAGGAGCTCTCCCTTCATTTGTTTTCTACGAAAATCACTCTTTGAAAATCATCTAGTCACCAAGTACAATTTGCATTGTAATGACAACCGATCTGTTTTTCGCTGAAAATGACTTCAAACCATCATTGTACCCATTTTAAAAAAAAAAAAAAAAAAAACTGTAAAATTACTGTCAAAGTTCCGTTAATTGACAGAAATTTCTGTAAATTTACCCTAAAAATGACTGGAAATACTGCTGCCAGAAATTTCCGTAAATTTACGGAAATATTTTTAACAGTGTAACTAGGGTTTCATTTTGGTGTCACTGTGAGTCCTTTGATGTGTGTTCTTTCATCTAAAGTAACTTTTGACCAAAGTTTCTTATTGGTATGAGTCCTTTCATGAGATCTTTTCCCTGACCAGGCTTTTTGGTATAAGTCCTTTAATAATGAGGAGCTCTCCCTTCATTTGTTTTCTACGAAAATCACTCTTTGAAAATCATCTAGTCACCAAGTACAATTTGCATTGTAATGACAACCGATCTGTTTTTCGCTGAAAATGACTTCAAACCATCATTGTACCCATTTTTCGATCTAATTGTCAGAAACCTATTGCCAAACAATGTTAGTGAATTTCTAGATACCCTATGACATTTTCGTCATATTAATAGTAATGTAATTTGACCTTTTTTTGCCATATCAAAACAAAGCCAATTCCCGTCAAAATTGTCGGTGATTCCATAAAAAATTAGAATTTCTCCTCATTCAGGGGTCAATTAGCATTAACTTGGTCATTGATATTGAGAATAGGATATGTTTGGCTTATATTCCTTAAATCCCTAAATGCCATTTTTGCCCCTTTTCAAAAATCACGGAGCGGAGTACTGCCGTGTGTTTACAGGGAAAGTGCTCCCAGATCTAACAA
This sequence comes from Ophioderma brevispina, assembly GCA_023653785.1. NCBI lineage: Eukaryota > Metazoa > Echinodermata > Ophiuroidea > Amphilepidida > Ophiodermatidae > Ophioderma > Ophioderma brevispina. Next base: position 167,279 of record JAMKCH010037541.1, on the reverse strand, counting down.
CACAAAAACCGCTACCTCCCTTTTTAGCTCTTGTTTGCAGTGATCGTCAGGACGCTAATCATTTTACACTAGGGACTTAAGGGATAAAGAAACAAGAAGTACAATCCCATGCAATCGTTTTATGTAATTTGAAGCCAATATGCATGTCATGTGGATAATATCAGTGAGATTAGCCCCCGGGGGTCACTCCGGGGGGTCACTCCAACTTTGAAGGTCACGCGTATGTAAGGCTGTTTAGACCCCCATTTTCAGCATTGTTGTCAAACACAGACCTCATATTTTTAAAACTTTCACTTAGCGACCCCATTTTTTTGTGTGCAAATTTTACCACTGTCACCCAAAGACCCCTATTTTGATTAGTAGCAGGAATGTGCCCAGAAAGGACATTCCAGATGGGATGCGGACAATTGAAGGAATAATGTTCCCTTATGGCTGACAATGTTAGATCTTGAGGTCTCAACTGCAAGGTCATGAGATCGTAGACACCGTCAGAGATGAGGGTCTATATACTCGGAATTTTAGGCATCAGTTGGTAAAGTAGTTCTAGTTCAGGAGCCCCCTGATAGAACATGCGGTAGAAGCCGGGGTAGAAGAGAGTAGTTGCTCAAACTACTCTTCGGTGTTTCAGTGGGTAAATACCGTAAATACATTGAGCTTTTAATGCTCCTCCTCTGGCAATCCAATTCTAGCTCTATTTTGGATATCTTTGATTTTATTGAAGACATCGAAGATTAAACGTAGTTACTGGCATTTGGAGCTTTGTAATTCGTACTAAAATTTCAGGTTGTGGAATGTAACATCATGTTTAACACAAGCTGATCTATAAGGTAAAGATATTAAATAAGATATGTGTGGGTGTATGTCTATCTATCTAGCGACCGCAACCTAAACGCTGTTCACCATGTAGCGCCAAATGCCCCAGTCTGTCATGTCCGTCATTAAGTTGGGGATCTCAGATGGATCCTGCTGGATGTCTCGAGCAATCACATCAATGACGAGGCGACGACCCCGGTTTGGGCATGGTAACATCTAGCATGCGACTAATTGATCAATCGCACGATGACAGTGACCGGCAAATCGTGCTCGGCATTGGGCAACAGAAGATGAAATTGGATATCTCCATATATCTGTGCTTTGGTCATGTGATCACGCCATGATATGTTTCTACTCGCATGCGAACCCTGGTGTAGGTGCCATCCAATTTATCCTGTAGCTCTTTATTCATGGTCCAGGTCTCAGATCCATATCACAGGACACTCTCTACACAGGCTCTAAAGAACTACAGCTTGGTTGAATTGGAGATAGCAGATTACCATAAGTGGTGTAGTTTATTGCAGACATTCCAAGCTTGTCCTTTGTGTGACATTAAGTCTTTTTTTCTTACTGTCGGCAACATAGGTCCCCAGTTACTTGAAGTCCTCTTTGAGTTGGGTACCGTCTGTAGTGCAGGTTGATAATTATCTTCTCCATTGACGATCATATTCCGTCTTCTTTGCATTTAGATGTATGCATTTAGATGCAGCATTCTCAAGTGATGTTAGTAGATCTTGTGCAACACATATCAGATTGGCTGTTAGAGCTAGATCATCCGCATAGTCAAGGGCTGTGAGATGCTGACTTTGGTAACGTCTAGAACGTCTTTGGGTATATCTAGTGTTGTGTTATATTTTTGATACAATGTCACCTTGAGTTTTGCTTTCCTTAAAAGAGCTTTTTTCTTTACGCAACTCATCAACGACTAGCTATTCAATGATAACGACAACTATGTAAAAGTTAAAGACTATCTAGTCATGATCATCAGGACTATGTTGCTCCTGGCCTTCCAGTTCTAGATGTCCATACACTTATTCTAGCCTCTGTCAGTGCGGTCACTGCGGTTGCCTTTGTTTGTCCGTAACACATGACTGTGAATACTGACGGTGGCCTGTCTCATTTAGATCAAGACTCCGATATCACTGTGGGGTACATACATGCAGATCCTCGCAGCTGACGATTCAGGTGTATCCCCATATATTCTTAGTATGGGAGGCAAATGGGTTGGCGTTCTTCTATCTCTGGGTCACAATATATACAAGTTTGAATTTCTACTTAAAATTATTCTCTTAAGTTATTCTGAAATTGTGTATAATCGATGTATATATATCATAGTTGTTTTTCCAATTAGAATTTACTTTTGATTTTGTCGTTTTAACAATGATATAATTGCTCTTTTTCTTTGTGAAGCGCCTAGAGGCCTCTGCATTAGGCGCTATCTGCCTGCCAAATCTAATGACAGTCTCTCTCTGCAGTATGTTTGAGCACCTTTAACGTGGTCCCCTTGTTATAACATTTCCCCTTGTGTTGTTACATTTATGAGTAAAACGCCATCTTTAATAAACAACTGGAATGTAAAATAACAAGAAAAATATTAAATTGAGACCTCCAGGTCCGCTATAAACTACGTTTTGTATAGATGTTGGCATAACAAACAATATTTGTAGGACCAATAGATCATTTTAAAAAAGGTGATCATTTTTCATTTAAAAAATGGGTACTTTGGCGGCCATTTTGTTTTCCGTTCAAAGCTGATAGACTGTCAGCAGTTTGATTCTTCAACTAGATGGTCTAAAGCATTAGAATCTGTTGAGAAAAAAACTATAGTAAACATTTCTAAGTTAGAGCAAAAATCAGGAAATGGCATCTGGACTATATCTTGATTGTGCAATATTGCTGCTTTTAAATGTATAATATGGCGAATCAAATCAAATCATGTCGGCAAGGAGAGTCTCAGTTTGTACACGAAATCAATAGGATATTTGTTGTTTTTTTGACAAAACACAAAAATGTGATGATTGTCATCGGTGATTTGGTCAGAAATTCTCCGTGAGGTACTTCATAAGGTTAGGCAAATAATTTTGGAAGAAGTACCAATCAAATAGTCGTCCTCAAATCTCAGGCAATACACAATAGCCAAACATGACCCATATACTTGAGGGGAGTCTTGCTAGAACATGGGCCCAATATGCCAAAATTGTCGTTAATCATTATATTCTGGTGTGTGGTTGCGGTGGTGTAATAGCCATTTTGTGTCCGGGTGTTTGTCACCTCTTCATCAGTGAGCGCTTTAATCTGTGACAGTGACCGGTCCTGTTTTCAGTGATCGCTCCCTTTACTCAGCTAGCGGGAAACCGCGCAAAGCGCGGCCGCCGCTAGTTAACATAATAGTCCTGGGGCCAGGATAGTTGGGCGGTACCATAGGAGTGGCAAGCGAGTGTGGATCAACTTACTCAGAAACATCATCTATAAATAATTTTGCATGATATACATTCCAAACTAGTACTTAAGCCTGATAATTTGCATAAACAAAATGGCCGCCATTGAAATTGCTCCATAACTATTTTTAGCCCATATGATGTCTGTTACAGAATTCTTTTATGGACTACATGCGGACATGAGGTGTTTGACAATGGACACGAGGCACCAGAACTCAAATCCATACCTTTTAAATTAAAACCTAATCTGCTACAATCCAAAATGGCCACCATTTTCATAATTAGCATAATTTGGACTTTAACCAGTCAAGTTCAAGGTTCACATGGATTGACAAGACACTTTTCAAGTTTGCAATTACACTCTGTACTAATATAACAATCAACATTCTTATCCAAGACTTCGAATGTGACACCTAAGCATGCTAATTTTGCATAAAGCATGGCCGCTTTTGAAATTTCGTCACTATTATTTCTGCCATATCCTGGTCTTGTATAAATAAATTTCTTTTAGTGAACATGTGCTAACACAGGTTTTTGATATGGACAACCCCAGAACTCAAATCATGCATTTTTAATTACACCTAGTTGCAGAAATCCAAAATGGCCGCCATTTCGTAAATTTTGAGCGAATTTGGAACTTTAACAGTTCATTGGTCAAGGTATCACATAGATGAATCTTGCACATAAGTTTACAATTACCTATTGCATCTATTATTATAATCATGTGGTGTATGCAAGACCTTCAAGGGGACACTTGAGCATTCTATTTGCATAAACAAATTGGCTGCCAATGGAATTGCGCCTTAACTAGTTGCGCCATATCCTTCCCTGACTCATAAAGAAATATGTTAGGTACAAAACTCCCCACAAAACTGCTAACATGAGATGGTGATTAAACACAACCAAAATGAATTCATAGCCTCCCATTTTAATAAATCTAATATGCATATCCCAATGGGTCGCCATGTTGCTCAATTAGCATTTCTGTACTTGCGTTGCTTTTTGAATTTGTAGCCACTTTGAATCATGGGCCGTTTGTAAAGTGTTAATGTTACACTCGTAATAAATGTGTCTATATACATAGTTTAAAGCACCTAATTGCATATAGAATATTTGAGATCCATTCTTGTACTAATAATGTGTTTCAGTAGTTATGTCAATCAATTAGAAGATTTATGCGAAATTTTGGGCCCATACATAACATTTATTTACCCACGCATTATACATAACTATTCACCAATTCACAAGTTCTCATTACAAGTAATTTGCCAATCTAGTCCTCTTGTATTTTGTCTCCTTTAGTAGTCTGTCTCTTCCTCGTGCCCATAATCATCAGAACTGTCCATGTACTTTACCCTCACCTTTTATGAGGTGATGTCATTACAATTTCCCATAAACCCAAGGAAAGGGTCCACGCTGATTTTTTTTGTCCTTCCTGGTGGTTTTAAAGGTTGTTAAGGATTAGACATATGAATTGCAAGTGCATATAGATTTACACTTAACTGCCATGATTGAACACTGGCCACCATTTAAAAAGCAACCCAAGTGCTGAAATGTTGGATAACAAGGGGCGGTTATTTAGGATTTGCAATAGTTTTATTAAAAATAGATTGGTCCATTGTTTTACAATCAAACACCCGCTCATTTTAAGCAGTTTTGCACCAGAAATATTTCTTCCACGAGTCTGGATATAGCCGAAACAAGTTATGGCGCCATTTCAAATTGGTGGCCATTTTGTTATTCAATTTACTGGCTAAGTGTCCCCCCCCCCCCACCTTGGAAGTCTTGCCTACAACATGTTTATATTTTATATTGATAATAGTGTAATTATAAACTTTAGATTCGGGTGGCCCGGTATTTTCCCGCCCCGGAAATCCGGGTGGTCAAATAACCCGTATTTTACCGGAAATACCACCAGGTATTTTTTTTTTTTTTTGGGCCAAAATGGGAAATACTCAAAATGACATTTTTCAAAACTTAATTTTATATATAATATGCACATTTTAGATTGCCTATTCGTTTCACTTTCATGCAATAAGTGACCCAGGGGAGGGGGTTTGATGGTGTTTTCACTTTATCACTAACTTAGCTATTTGACTCAAGTCTTTTAACTTTTAATCTGTAGATTCTTGCATATTTCAATTTACATTCAGCTCATTTCCTCTCATATTATTTAATATATACATCAAAATTACTACTACATGTAATTGGCTAAATAGCCACAGATAGAAATTATTCACTAAATTGGCCGGGTAAAGAAATTAACTTTGCCCGCAGACAGTGTAGTGTATCACAAGGTAATATGGCATCAAGTGTAGAACTTGCTGGACACAGATCATCCTCTCTATATAAATTGCTAAATCATTATTCAATTTTTAAAAATTGTAATATCCTAGTGTAGCTGGTCCTTTTCATAAGAACCAAACCCCTATTATTGGTCCATGCTTTCATAAGAGGAGAATTTAACAACTCTCCCAATTTTATTTATGTGCACAACCAGGGACTGCCTTCTTGCATGTCAAAAACTAGGCCTTTTCAAGTATAAGGAACTCAATTTATTGAGCTCCTGAAGACTGTTTAAGGAAAGCTGTACGGAAATCTGTAGCAATTGAGCTTCCTCCGAACTGAAGGCTGAAAATTGTCAAAATAATACCCAAACTAGTTAATACTATACTTGGTGTTGATTTTATTATAATCAATTAGTGGAGTGGAGTTAATTTGAAATAAACCCTTCAAACATACCCAGTGGTGTAACCAATTATCACCAAACATTTAAAAGTAGTTATTGAGGTTTAAACCTCCATGAGATCTTCAAATTGTGTTTACATCCTATAAGTATTCCTGAGTGTGACCAAGTTAATTTCCCAGTATTTCCCCATTATTTCCTTCCCGGTTTTTCCCGGTATTTACCAGTGATTTCCCACTATTTCCTTTCCCGCCCGAGGTGGGAAATACTATTAATTTCCCGGGAATTGCCAACCTGCCTTTAGAGTATGTAAAGTTCATCCATGTGATACCTGACTGTTGAAGTCAACTTATTCTCAAAAATTTACGAAAATGGCGCCATTTTGGATTTATGCAATTAAGTTTAATTAAGAATGTATGTATTTGACTTCTGTTGGTTGACATTACAACTCTCATGTTAACATTTTTTTTACCAAAGTTTTTTTTTTTTTAATTATTTATGTAATAAACCAAATGGAGCAACTTGAAAATGGCGGCCATTTTGTTTATGCAAATTAGCAGTCTTAAGCTACTCACTGGAAAGTCTATCATGCAGAAATTATTTACGAAGTTGAAGTGTCTTAACAAGTTGGTAGTACTCCTCTTTTGCCACTCTAAGGTTACCCATATGTCAAATATCACCTCGTGGCCCAAGCACTAATAAGCAGCAGGCACTTTTTTGTGGCTCTTCGTTTCCAATTTATGTCAATATATGGGAACGCCAGGTGGCATTTCTTTTCAATATTAGATAACCCTTTGTAAGTAAAGTATTGACATGTTTTATGTAACACGGATTCGGGTCAATATGTTATAAAAGAGCCTTATTTTTAAAATTCAGGAACTGGCAACCATACATTACATTTTTATGGGTTCCCGACATACCAGTGCAAAAAACCATCGTACTGTAAATGCCACTGTTTTGTGCATTTGACACAGTCTAATCCATTATACACGCAGCCCCCCTAGATACATTATATCATTAAGGTAACATTAGAATCTGAATCTCGACCTCCAAAAAATAAACCACTCATATTTCTAGGCCTTTTTAGTTTAAAATTAATAATGATTCCGGGGCGCGGGGCATCTTGGTTTCTTTCTTCATATGGGCGGCTTTTACAGATTACGTTGACTTTATATCATTTAAAGAGGCAATGAGGAGATTTCCAGAACGAAGCTCCCCCAAGTTTTCTCGAAACTATGTTTTTTTTATATATATTTGGAATGCTTACCATGGAATAATCACACCTGAAGTGAAAGCGAATATGTGCCGTCTTTATGTAATAAGATGAATGATTTAGTAGTTTCCCTGTCGTGCAACATAGAAAGTCAAAGATGTTTTTGTATGGGGAACGATTATATAGCAAGGCAAGTTTCCAAACAGGTTGCGGTTTTCTTTTGCAACCTTTTTGTCCAATAAAGCTTCCAAACATTCTCGGTAGGTGATCTACACATCGATCCATGAAATTCAAGAGAAATTCATATTCATGAAAAAATCTCCTCCTGTCACTTTTAAATAACTTAAATCTGAATCTCCAACGGGTTCCAAAAATCTAACCCCAAAAAATCTAAAAAAGATGTATCATTCATGGTTCAACCTTTTTTTTAGATTTAAAATTATAATTTTTGATTTTTTAGATATTTTTCTCCCATAGTGCAGCAGAGTATGGTATCGCAACTCTGGTCCAAATTTGGTGCTTTTTGGAAGAAACTGAATCAAACTACCTATAATGCCCTATCAGCCCCATCCTATATGCAACTTTGGCCATCCATGAGCATTTCTAGATATGGAAAGAGGGTAATTTAACTGGATAAAATTGGAAAAGTTGCATACAGAGTTTAAAGTGTACAGATATGTTTCATCTCGTCCATTAAGAAAAACAATAAAAAAAAACAATGTATAATTTGCTATATCTACAACCTTCTTGTGTATGTACGATAAGGCCAAAATCTGTTCAAGGTCAATCATGTGGTGAATATTATGATCCGAATTTGTTTTCAAATTGTTTTTTGAAATTGATCGTATGGGCATTTAACAACAAATCACTGAAGGGTCTGCTCCACAATATCTCATTGGCACTTTAAACTGACAGCCAGACCATCACAGGGACCAGTCACTCGCTCTTCATCTGACACCTAACCCATGTCTTCTTGCCATATAACCACGTCCCAAGAGAAATATTGGTGACAAAGCTTTTGCTGCTGCCGGGCCTTCACTTGGAACAATTCCTCCCCGCCACATCCGCACTGCTCCCACCATTGCAGTTTCAACAGGTTTTAAAGCATATATCTCTTTCCAACCAATAACTCTGTTTGTCTTTGTTTGTTGGTTTTCATGTTTTGTTCCCTTCATATTTGTTTTGCTGTGATCACATCTTCTGGAATGACGCATTATAATTTGGTTTTTTATGTTTATGTTAATCAGCTCAGAGTATTTAGCATAAGGCTCCATTGCTGATCCCTCATAGACCCCGTGGGCCCCCCGGTGGGTCCTGTCAATATAATCCCCATAATTATACCCTAAATTGTGAAAACAAAATGGATAACATGTATATGACCATACATACAAGAGCCTGAGAATCTCTCCCATTTACTTCCAGGTGACCTTGAACCATTTTAAGCCTACTTGTAAAGTGTTTAAAGAGACATGAATGAGATTTCCAGAAAGAAGCGCCCCCATTTTTTGCGAACCCCGTTTTTGTTTTTTTGCATATTTTGAATGCTTACCAATGTATTAATGCACACCCTGAAGTGAATAAGCCGAAACACGCCATCTCTATCGTATAAGATGAGGATTAGTACTTTATGTCGTGCACACAGCAAGTCAAGCATGGTTTTCTATGAGGACGATTAGGACGCAAGCAAGTTTAAAACACGGGTTTGCGGTTTGTTCTTTTGCACTTGTTTGTTCATAACCCTTCAGAACGTTCTCGGTAGCTTGTCTACAACCGATCAGTGATATTTGAGAGAAATTTCGTATCCTAAAAAATCTTTTATGTCACTTAAAGCCTACTAAAGTAAATGTCCTAGATATAGCAACATAACATTTTTTTATCAATCCTCAGGACCAGATAACAAGTGTATACGCAGCTTTTAACCCTGTATGGAAAACTTTCACATTTTACCCGTGTTTCAACCCGTGGTTTATCGTGTCAGGATGCAAAAGTTGCATCATCAGATTTGGAATCAGCAGATCAATTGTTGCCTAGAATCCATCAAAACGGTTTTTGCAGACTCTTGTGCAAGGTCTATATGGGTTCTGCCACTGGAATAAAACCCATCGTGGTCCACCTCTAGTAGTGGTGAGCCATGCAGGTTGGTCGGTATCACCTGGGGGGGGGGGGGGCAAAGATGCATTTATACCAGGACTAACTCATACTATGACATACACCAAAAGGTATGATGGCCATTCTGTAAGGGGTAGCTTAAGTGAGCTAAGGGCTCGCAAGAGATTATACAGGGCTCAAATTGAAAGGGGTCCCAATGTTGTGAATCGCATCCACATTTGTTCGTATGATCACAAGGATGTAAAAAATGTATAGTTTGTGCATCTCCGACTTATCCCCTATGAGTTATAAGCCTGAAAACTGTTATTTATAGGTCAAAGGTTAAATTTAAGCTCTACAGGGGTCAAATACAAACAAATGCTTTGATTTCAGTGAAATGTCTCATATTGTTTTTTTGTTTGTCTCACAATTAAAATAGGAATGTTTCATCAACCCTCTCAATGTGAAATTAACAAGTTCCGCACGACGCACCTCATGTAGTAGTACCGACTATACCCTATAGGCTGGGTTAATGTTGGGTGTACTTGGTAACTAGCCATTGTACATGTCCAACTATACCTTATTTTAACTTGTGATTACTTTACAAATAATTGAGACCATTTCCCTGACATTGAGCGTTTTTTAATATTGACCCTGTAAGAAGCTAAATTTAACCTTTGACCTATAATAACGGTTTTTCAGCCTATAACTCCATAGGGGTAAGTCTGAGATAGCACCATAACTATACTTTTTGCTCCTTGTGATCATACGGACAATTTGGTATGCAATTTAACAACATTGGACCACTTTTCAATTTTGACCCCTGTTAATCTTTTTCGAGCCCCTTGCTCGCTCAAAGCTACCCCTACGAATGTCCATACAAGCATTTTGTGTACTTCATAGTGTTAGGAACCCCTCGTATCAGTGCCTCTTTGTCCCCCAGGTGATACCAATAAAGGCTATTTTTTGATGGTCTGGCTCATCCACTAATTACCCTAGTACTTTTGCATTGAGGGGATATGCACTTGGTGGAAATTAAAGGGACAGGAGAGATTTTTTGAGGATACGAAATTTCTCTCAATTCGCACTTGATCGTGGTATAACACCTACGAGAACTGTTTCCCAAGGTTTATAAAATTATATAATGGTCAACACAACAAAAGAAAACCAACAAAACTAGTTTTGAACTTGCCTGCTATCGAATCGTCCCACCTAAAATCGTCAATTTAATGGTTTTATTACACAATGACGGCGTATTTAGTTTATTCACTTCAGTTGATCTAATACGTTGGTAAGCATTCCGAATATGTAAAAAAAACAATCGGGTTCGAAAAAAATGGGGGTGCTTCTTCTGAAGCTCATCATGTCTCTTTAATTCCACGCTAATCTATTGAAACAGTGTAGTCAAATAGGGCCCAAAGAACCTTGCATGTTACCTTGCGCAAGAGTCCACACAAAAATTTTGATGTTTCTAGGCCGCTTGACCTACTGAATTAAATCTGGGATGATGCCACTTTGGCCATCCTTGAGCATTTTTTGAGATAGGGTAGGGGGTAAATTAACAGGGTAAATTTGTAAATGCTTTCATAATGGGTTAATAGGTGTATAGTCATGTTCATTGTGGTCCTATGTTAAAAAAAGTATCGTTTGCTAATATCTAGGACATTTACTTTTAACACATCAAGTCAAATGTTTGAAGTCTCCTGGGGTAAACAATGTAGAATGCACAGATTCTTGTCAAATGGGCTCAAATTTCTTCATTCTGTTTGATTATACGTCAAATTCCACACATTGTTGGACATTTGTGGTATAAATAAGGGGTAATAATGGAGAAGGTCCACAGTGTCTATGGGGGTTAATCATTTTAGTCTCTGTTAGATACCTTAGCAATGATTGACATGAGATAATGTTTTATTTTCTGTTTTTAACATTCCCATACGAACAATTTGAACCAATTTGAAAACAAATCGGATCGTTTTAAAATATTTAATCCAATGATGACCTTTGGAACAAATTTTGGTCTGTAGGTAACACAAAAGTTGCAGGTAGAGTAAACTATAACCTTTTTTTAAAACCTTGGAACAATATAAACACGTCTATACATTTTCAAAATCCACATGAACATTTCCACCATTTTACCCCTGTACTTACCCCCTTCCTATCATCACCATGCTCATGATTCAAGTGGCATCATCCCCAGAGTTGAAGCAGCAGGTCAATGCTTCCTGAAACCATCAAAAACACTTTGGTGTGTACGCCTTGCGCAAAGTCCATATGGTTGGGTCGAGCACCCGGACTATGTAGTAGCAGACCATCCTGTAGAGCCCCCGTGACCAAACGCTGGAGACAAAGATTTGAAAGAAGCGTCCTTTGGGTTCCCTAATCATTTAAGCTTTTGACTTGGGCTCTTGCGCTCAATGTTCCGGCATTGGGGAAGGGCAAACAAAGTTCACCACGGGGGTAAAAATTGAGAACTGTCCGCAAGTGAATTATATGCATGCAAATTACCGCCTTATCATACGGAATAAAAAAATGTATAGTTTTGTTTATAGATCCGACTTCAAATGTGAGGACGCCAAAAATTGTTCAAGATCATGCACTTCAGTCAAGGGTCAAATTGTTAATATAACAATTTTAAAAAGATGTAAGGTCATGAATGTTTTGTGCATGACAAATTCAATTTTGCAACTTTAATAGTTCAAATGTGAGTACCTTGACCTATGAAATGCAAAAGGCCTGAAATAGCCGAAAGAATTATTTGACTATATTAAGTAGATTGTAGAGCAGTTTCAAACATTTTGACCCCCCCATAGTAAACTTTAACCCCCCTCTCCTGGGGCTACACCCAGCAGCGGGCCTCCGGCGACTTTCATATTTGCACAAAGTTATATTTTTCTCTGATTTCCCGTTTTCGATATTGGTATCTTCGTTCGTCTAAACCAAACCCTCTGCTGACGGTCTAATTCGCCTGTTTCATGAAGGAACTAAGATAATCAGGCTTTTCATTTTACCAGAAATCCGTGTCCACACGATCGGACTTAAGTCACTTATATACCGGTATTAACTCGGTCGGTATTAACGTCCGACTTAAAGGTGCCGTGTGGGCCGCGCCACTGATCGGATTAAATCCGTCGGTATTAATATCGTACTTAAATTTGGTCGTGTGGAACGCGTATTTAACGGTATTAGCGCTTAGAACCGACATAACTTTAAGTCCGATACGCTTATTACCGGTAATAGCTGAACCGTAATGGTCCATGTCAACTGCTCGGAGTTAATATAAACTTTACCCAAAGAAGGTTAGAATAATGATTTAAAATTGAAAGAAACATTGAAAACATCTTACTTATCGAAATATGTTTACCTCATGCACAGGAACCTAAACACCATGACCATTTAAATGGTAAAATAAGGCCAAGGGTGAGGGAGAGAGTGAAAGGGAGGGTGAGAGGGGAGGAGTGGAGTTTTAATTGGGGGATTGGTAGATGGGACGTCGTGGAGGGAAGAGGAAGAAGGGGGAAAATGGGAATGGGATGGGAGGGAGATTGGGACTTTGTCTGTTTTCTTCACGCATTTGGCTATTTTGTCGTTTTTTTCTATTTTCCTTTTCGCTTTGCTCTTTGATACCTGTTAATTTTATTTTGCAATTTTTCCCTTCTTCTTTTCCCCTTTTTCCACTCCCTCTTGTACCCCTCCCCTTTGCTTTTCCCCCCCTACCGCTTCCCCTCCCTCTCTCCCTTCCCTCCTTCTCCCCTTTCGGAAAAATGCAATGCAACAAACTGAGGAAATGTGAACTACATAAATAATACAGTGAATAAATAAAGCAGAGCATGTTATAACAAATATAAAGCGATATAAATTATAACCGCTTGAATGAGATGCAATTAAGGAGAAAGAATAAAAATGGAATGGAATAAAGGTAACTATTACCAATGCATTGCACCTTTATTATTATGAGATAAAAAGAAAAGGTCAAAATAGAAGTACAAAGAAAGCAGGAACGGAAAGAGAAGGAAGGAAGAAAGGTAGAAAGGGGAACTTGGGAAAAGGAAAGGAAAGGGGAGAGAGGGAGAAGGGAAAGGGAGGGGGTACGGGAGGAGGTGCTAGTACATGGGGAAGGGAAGTTGCAACATGACGAGAGGAGAGGCACGATTATTATTCGAGGGCCATAGGAGGCGTCTGAGGGGAATCGTGATTCCAATGAATATGGTTGTAAGGGAGCAGGGAGGGGGTGGAGGGGTAGGCGAAGTGGCCAGGGTGCAGGGGAGGGGTAGGTCTAGAGAGGGATAAGGGTGAGGGGGAGTGGGGGGAGTGCTTGAGAAGGTGAAACCCGTGGACTTTTCTCGCGCCTATACATCGCCCCCCGCAACGCGGCCTTCCCAATGCACCAAGCGGCGCAGCGCTTTCGTTCTGTATTTTCCTGGCTATCCGTTAGTTCCGCTGAGCCTGCTCGTCGAATTTTCACGTCTTTCTGGAGGTTTTCTCTCTTCTGTTGTGCCGCCTACCCCGCGCGCTTTTCCATGGTCCGTTGAGCGGAAGAGTTCCCCCTTTGCTGATCCCCTTCCATGGCTTCCTTTCAAATTTTTTCTGTTCCCTCGTGCTGTCCGTCTTTCCTTTTCACTGTCACCCCTTTCTCGTCCGATAGATTGGTCTTCGCCGTGGTCTGTTGATGTCTATTTTGGCCAAACTCCGCCGCGTGTTCCCTAGAAAAGATGAGGGTATCGAAACCCTATCTATATATCTCTTCCCAATAAACCCGTCTTGCGCGTCGGCCTGACGTCCCGCGCTGAATTCTCCCCCCCTCCTCTCCTTTCACTCCTTCTTCTTCCTCTTCTGTTCCCCACCCCCTCAGAGAAAAAAAGATGCAAAAGCATGAACATATACGATGAAAATGTTTGCCCTAATAAATACGTAAAAAGGCACTTAGTTGACTTTATTTCTGTAAAATACTTCACACACTCATTAATAACACACATTTTTTCTTTTTTGCAGACATTTTATTGTTTCAACCCTTCCATCAATAATATTTGTTAACTGACAAAAATGCACTCATATGCTACACGTATGTAAATCCCACGATATGTCTATAAAAGTCGCGCCAATTTGCTGAATTATCTTTAATTATATTTTTATTTGTATCTAGTATTCTTTTTCTCCTCTTACTTCCTTTTTTCTCTTCTCCTTCGGGTTCTTTTCTTCTTTCTCTTAAAATTTATTCGGGTTTTTGTCTCTTTGTTTGCTCTCCCTTGTCGGACTACTCTTTTTCTCTTCTTGCTGTTCACAACTTCTCTTCTCCTGCAAAGCACATGACTGTCGCATAATTTGTCGATGCTACTACCCACACAATTTTAATAAAATAGTAAGATTTTTCTTTCAATACAAGAACTATATCACAAAGTTTCATTGATTTTGTCATTGGACTCGTACGGTGACCTCTCATGTCTTTCCCGCCACAAAATGGGCGCTGGGGAAATTCCGGTTGGTTTCAGTCGCCGACTATTCAATTACGTTGCGAGACGGCAATCCATGTATAGAGGTCAGTTGTACGAAACATGCAGAATGACGAGCTGGCTTTCCACCAGGGGCGACAACGCGTAATTAGACCCTCTATCAAGTTGGGCCAGTGACCTGTAGCTGTCCTCCCTTGCAATGGATGGGAAGATTACATTTTCCCCCGAATCAGTGGCGTATATCACGACTCTCTTGCTAACACTAATAGTAGGACCTTTGGGAAACGTTCCTAAATTAACTCTGCTCCGCTTGCCCGTTCCCGTCCCCTCCGATCCCCTCCCGACCCCCTCTCCTTGACTTACTTTCTTTCTGAGTCGCCAATGACCGACGGTGTCCCTCTGCTGCTGTAAATCATAACATTCACACACCAATTCTCCCCCTGCCTCTCCTCGTCTCTTACTCCTCTCCCTTTTCCATTTCCCCCTTTTTCTCCCTTGCCTTCAAAATTTCTCCCCCATTTTTTTCAAGGGGCCAGAGTTCGCCCACTTGCCCCCCCGATTAAAACCACTGCTTTCCGTTTTACTTCAGAAACACACAGAAATGCACCGTGTTCGATAGAACGCAATCCACACGTACTTGTACTAATACCGGTGTAGAAAGTAACCATTGTCCGGCGTACTCATAGTCGGGAACATGGTGAACATAGGGCAATCGATTCATTTGACTCTTTACGCACATTAGTTTCACGCTTTTTCCCGTTATCGTCTATGGAGCAGCCCCGGACTATGGCTCCCCCTGGAACTAATTGCTTTCACACAAACGGGTAATAATAAAGTTTACGACCGGACTGTAACCCTGCTCTTCTTCGAGCATCTAAATGTCGCGACTTAAGCCAAGTTAAGGTTTCCGATAGAGTCTACTCCGACGCGCGTCCACACGGCAATTTATATCCACACTAAAACCGACAATTTAGTCCGGTATTAGTGACTTTATGTCCAACCGCATGTGGAGACGATTACAATGGGGTCCAATAGGCGTGAGGGGAATTAGTGGATTTGTTTTTTAATTCCGTCGGACTTATTTAACCGGTATTTAAATAACTACACGTGTGGAAACGACTAGGATGCACAACTTTTTGCTGGTTTGTTTCAAAGAACTTTTACAAGCCATGGAAGAAAGAGAATAGAATGAAGCCACAACGAACTTCCACAATCCGATTTTAATCTGATTTATCATATCACGTCCGCACAACTATAAGAGATTAAACAGCAACCCTTTGATCCAAATCCCTCTGCCGCAATCGATGATAGGCGACGATCATTACTCTAGAATATTTTAAAAACTCTATATCCGAACACGTAAAAGTATATTGCACATTACATGTTTCCGGCTGTCTCCGTTGTGTATTTGTTGTTGTTTTCGTTTATCTAAGAATTTAATGCACATCGTTTATGCGTTCAGCTTTACTGCCTAAGACTGCCCAGAGTGGAAAACTCAATGACGAAAGTTTGACTAAGGGACCCGCTCATTAATTACAAGGGAGGGGGGGGGGACTGGGAAAAATATAGGGGGGTCTTGGCCAAATAGGGGGGGGGTCATGTATTTTTTTTTGTTGATTGAGTAGGGGGGTCATGTAAAATTTGTACCCTTCCTACAAAGAACTGCAAAACCAAATACATAACAAATGTTTAAATCATAGACTTTCCTGACCTAAAGGACTGATACATTTGGCAGTTGTTAATATATTGCTGAAGAAGGGCTAAAAGGCGCCCGAACGACTTTCCTCCGCTGCCAATTAAGATGACGTTTGCGAAACTCATCTTTAGAGACATTGAAAGCATACAGAGATTTAGTCCAAAACCCATAATTGGATGCAAACATATATAGTAAGAGATCATCCTTGAATATGTTGAACTTGCAAAAGAAAAACTGAGAGCCATGGAGCGACAAGGGGGAGAAACGAAATTCAAAACAGGAATATAATGAATACGAATGGGGACAATGTAGAACAAGGAGTTTGGAAAGCTGCTAGTTCATGAATTTGAACAAATATCTTCAGCATCCAATAATTACCCACTACATGAAACAAGAAAGACAGAGTCAGAAGGGGGGATGGGGGTGGGGGAGTCCCCTAACCATTTGATGAGGGGTATGGTCAAATGATTGATTATCCCCAATTGATGCCTGTCCATCCGTATTTTACCAAAATACCTCATATTTTTACCATAATAGTTTAAAAATGGGTTTAAATTAATAAAGTGATATAACCTCTAATGCCTGGGGGGGGGGGGGGGGTGTGTTAAATTTTTCATGTGGCAAGTAGGGGGGGGGGGTCGTGTAATATTACATTGCGGTAATAGGGGGGGGGGGTTGCGTAAATTTTGTCCACACCCAACTTGGAAATTCTCCCAGCCTCCCTTTCCTCGTAATTAATGAACGGTACCTAAATTTGAAAGTTAGACCGTGGGGGGGGGTCTTGGATTGTTGTTTGGGCCCCATGCTCGTCCAGGGTTCGAAATGACCTCACCGACAATTTTCAGTTAAATATACGCCGGGGGGCCCCCCCCCCCCTAATGGGGACCAGCTTTGGTGAATTATACTAGTTTTCAGTGAAATATACCCCTAACGGTACAGCAGTAATATTACATCCTTACTGTGCCTTTTTTTTACATATATTTTCCACTAGTATTATCCAGTTATTACTCTCTTTTGAAATTACCCTTATAATGTATTTAAAACATCTTTACTTGTAGCAAAATATTTTTGATTACTATTGAAACAATTAATTTTTAATATTACAAACAAGCTAAAAAGTATCAATCGACGGAAAGTCTTGTTGGGAATGTTTGTACTTAAAAGTAGGGGGTCTTTTGGAGAGTTAAAATGCGGTGAGTTGTCACTTCAAAAGCAACGCATTTGAAGAATTATATTTAGCAAACGCTGTGATGTAGCGTGTTGTAGTGTTAGTGGAAATGTTTGTACTTGAAAAGGGGAGTCATTTTGAGAGTTAAAATATGGTGAGTTGTTACCTTCAGAGTATTAGAAGAGTTACGTTAAGAAAAAGTGTGATGTGGTGTGTTAGGAATGGTGTCAATGTCTACATTTTGAATTAGGGCAGGTTATTCCGAGAGTTTAATATGGCGAGTTACCACAGAATCAGAAAAAAATTGTTTTGCTTCTTCTCCACATTACTTTTCAATATATGAAAAGGTATGTTACATCAAAATACTTTATGGACTGTGAAGGTGACAACTCACCATACCATACATTTACCCCTCTAAACTACCCTCCCTAAACTTGAAAAGTACAAACATCCTTTTATTCTTCGTAACACACCAAACTAGAATGTTTACCAAACCCAACTCTTGCAATACTCTGAATTAACTCAACACATTTAAAGCTCTACAAAAAGGCCTTCAATTTTTAGGGTTTCAACCCTTCCCAAATACATCAAAACTATAAAACCCCACATCCCAAACTTTGCCATATCTAACTCTGCCAATAATGAGTAACACACCATATTTGACATCTCTTAATGACTACCCCACTTTAAAGTACAAACATTCCCAACTCGCCAATATAATATACAACGATCAACTGTTGCCAAACAATACTCTTAACTCTTTACACCTCCCTGGATGTGATATCTCACCATATTTTAACGCTCAAAATTTCCTGTCTGCCTGTAAATGATGGCAGCCACCAGTGCTGAATATGACGCAATAAATTTATTCGTATTTTTATTCCGTCTTATCAACTGGTTAAGGAAAACTTAAAAGCTTGCCTACAAATTACCTGGATGTCATCAACCTCTTATTAACGTCCCTATCTGTTTTTGAATATGTTATTTTTAGGTGTAAAATTTATCTATATTCTTCAGTGGACTAGCATATCATTTGAGAGCAAACTGAATAAATTTCATATTTTTGAAAGTGTGCCAGTGGGTCGCTTTGAAAATGTCGGTTATGATATTCTGAAGGTTTTCAATAGTAGGGCATACTTTTAAACATGAAATCAATTTCCGTGTATTAGTGTGTAAGCAGTAATGCGCTATGTTATGGGTCTTGTTTTTCTTTGATTACAAATAGGGTTCCCACGTGGCATCGTATTATATCACGTGGAACAAGCAAGATTTCTTCCACGATGTCTTTATTGAAACCCCACCACTATAATAAACTTGGTGTAGCAGACGACGTCAGAGCAAAAACACTGTTGGCGTCTAAAATCGGACCCTTTTCCCAATTGAGGAGTCATGATATGTTGATAAGTTGTGTCTTTTTAATCAGAATGTGTTGGACTAAGAATAACAAGCCATTTGGATTGGTAAATATGTTATCTGTACCATTTTTGTATAATTTCTGAGCTTTTGGGGAACTGTGCATTGTAACTTTTAGTAAAAAATTCCAAAGTAGGTGTGGGCGTGTTGAAAACAGCAAATCTTGATTTGCTGTAGCTAAAAACATCAGCCTTAGAGTTTTTCATTCTTGTTGAAGAGATATGGTCCTTATCTTTAACAAAAATGATCTTATAACCAGGCGCTTTATAGCCAAGAAAATGCTACGCCATGTCCGTAGTTTGTCTCATGATACAACGAAATTACTTGAGTATGTATGATAGGTTGTATGCCTTTAATCGACGCACATCTGCAGTGATTATATTAATAAGGAAATCCGAATTATTGTTATTATTATTATGTATTGCCATTATTATAATTGTTAGTATTGTTGTTGTTATTAATAAATGAGGCGTAAATGATGGCCCTCAAATTAGCCGAAGCCGTTTGATTATTCATCTGTCGTGTCTTTGGCCATAGGGTTACAACAATCCCTCGGTAAAATTAATTCAACCTTTTATTATTTTATCTCTCTCATTGCATTGATCTGTTTAATGCTAATAGGCATTGTTGTGGGAGACAAACGTGCCGTATCCCTATAATATCCTATAACAACCTTTGACTTTGTGTTTCTGCTACATTTCACGTTTCTAGTAACCACATACATTTCAGGTAAAAGTTAAAAAAGCCAAAAGGTGATTGCTGTGAACCTGTGACTTTATTTCTTACCTGTAAAGAGCCTCCTACGAACCTTGCTAACCCACTTGACAGGATTAACCATGACATCATCTTGGTCATACTTAAAAAATCTATGAAAAACTCAGCTGTCAATGCCAAAACCACCAGGGCAAACTGTTGCACCACCCACGGCTTCAGCATACGAAATCCAAACATACAAACGGAAAATGTTGTGCAACAGACGTGAACAAACTAAGGTCAATCCGCTCACAATTAAAGAAATGGCGAGAGGAAAATTTTGCTGATGGTGGGGTATCACAGATACGTCGAAGCCATTTTGACGAGACCGTTACCAAGTGCGCCAATGTTGTAACCGACGTTAATTTCTGTGTCGGATAGCTTTAGATCTTCCATGTGAGGCACAAGATATATTGGCAATACTCCCCAAAACGGCTTCGTCAAAGAAACAAAGTAAGTAATTAAAAACAACGAAGGAAATATTACAAATAATGCTTATGTCGAACGTTTCCTTTAACATTATGTACATCGCATTAAGTCTACTGTTCCTTGAGAGTTTTCTCCGAACCTATAATCAAAGGTGTAGAATCAGGAACTTGTTGTGTGTTTGATCGATACCGTTTTATCGCAAAACCACAAGGGATTGATATTAATGTGGAACCGCGCCGAGAAGCACGAAAGTGCCTCTCCAACCATACATGTCGAGAAAAATTTGTGTCATAGGGGCAAGAATCATGACCCCAACGGATACGCCGCAAACAGCAATGCCACAAGCTACGGAGACGTATCTAGTGAAGTAGTTTCCAATTTCTGCCATCAGCAGCACATAGGTGATCGCAGTCCTGGACTGTGTACAAATGGGTAAATCTTCGAATTAACTTCTTAAGGTAAAAGCAGCTCACAGGTATAATTGTGTGTCACCCCAATTATTGTGTACAACATTAAAATGTGTTGTCTTTAGAGGGCTCAAAGTGTCTTTTATGGTGAAACAACAACAGACAGGGGGGCAACTGTGGGCCAGTGGATAAAGAACGACCGACTCTGATCTGAAGGCGTTGGTGAGTTCGAGGTCAGCTTGGTCAACGTGTTGTGCAAGGCAGTTTACCTCGCTTGAACTCTCTCTTACCCAGAAGTTGTAATTGGGGAGCTGTTATTTGGGAATGTTACAATCTACGTGCTGATAGGAGTGCGAAGACGGTTGCAGCCTAGTTGAAGCGAAATGTGATGATGATTTCCTAGTGACGCGTAATAATAATTGTAAGCGCTATGGTGAATGGCGTCCCTAATGCCATTTTTTATTATTATTATTACAGACACCCTGTCGTACAAAATATCGCAAATTGGCAATAAATAGGCATAAATGAGGGTTCGACCTACAACCTTACTATAGCCCAATGGACGGAACAGACTTCAGTTTGCGTCAGCAACCGCACGCTATAAGGGCTTCAAACAGTTTTGTTTCCAGTAGATAGCTCCAAAAATCTAAAGTGTTTTTTTTATTTAAATTGTTAATTTTTTTGAAAAGGATTATCAACCAAATCAATCGTTTATTTTTGTTCTTCACAAAATACAAGCAAATGATAAATAAATAATATGAATGAATAACAAAAACAAATATAAAT
Source organism: Ophioderma brevispina (assembly GCA_023653785.1). Classification (NCBI taxonomy): domain Eukaryota; kingdom Metazoa; phylum Echinodermata; class Ophiuroidea; order Amphilepidida; family Ophiodermatidae; genus Ophioderma; species Ophioderma brevispina. The sequence continues at coordinate 145,939 of JAMKCH010037541.1, read as the reverse complement.
GTATATGTAATATACCGTTCTGATGCTATCCGCTAGAAAGCGATGGACACCTTTCGGACCTAACACATTAGATATATCTATTGCTCCTCACCAACCCTTACTTGTTAGCTCACTTGGTAAGGGCGCCGTCACTATTAATACGGAGTTGCCGGTTCGAGTCCGGCCAAGTGCGCAACATGGTTTTTTTTCAACAGTTGTGTGCGCTGGCCATTCTCCAGGAAAAGATTAATAATATTCATCCTTGTCTGGTGGAGAATCAGTAGATTAAAATTTCAAAACAAATATAAATTGTATAATGGTAAATAGAACCGTTCTGATCTATCCCGCTAGGAAAAGCAATGTCCACCTTCGGACCTAACCCTATGATAGATACCCCTATCGCTCCTCTATCACCGTGGCTTGTTGGCTCAATTGGTAAGGCGGCCGTCACTAGTATTACGGGATTGCCGGTTCGAGTCCGGCCAAGCGCACAGGGGTTGCTTTTTTCAACAGTTGTGTCGCTGGCCATCTCCAGGAACGGATTAATAATATCAGCCCTTGTTCTGCGGTGGAGATTAAGGTAGTTAAATTTTCAAACACATATAAATTGGTATTAATATAAATATCCTGTTCTGATGCTATTCCCTAGAAAGCGATGTAAATAACCTTTCGGACCTAACCATCATAAGAATAATAATCTATCGGCTCCTCTACCAACCCTGGCTTGTTAGCTCAATTGGGTAAAGGGCGGCCCGTCACGAGTAATACGGAGGTTGCACCGGTTTCGAGTCCGGCCAACGCACAATGTTTTTTTGTCAACAGTTGTGGTGCGCTGGGCCATCCTCCATAAAAAAGATTAATAATATTCATTATGAATGATAGGACACACACCATTTACGCTACCCAATCATCTCTAAGCTGGGACACAGCGCCACCTAATTCCGTATTCCGCATCGCTAATTGGCGGGCTATTCTTAGACATGCCCTACGTCATGGGACTCCTATAGCAGCCAAATCGCTGTGTAAAAGGCTCTGCGACTAGCTTGAACAAGGAATGAAAAAAAAAAAGTTTCGCGCTACTGGATATCTGACACGTGTGTAAATGAATTCCCACGCTTAGCCTATTATGATGTGGTCGATAACTCCTAGCGCAGTGAAGATTTGCCAAGGTTTGCCAAGATTGAACAATGGCCGGCGCTGTGTGCCAAGACGACACTTAAATGGTATGTACAATGAAACAATAGGATTAAGAAAAAAATCCTCATAAATAAGTGTAAATTCCAAAGCATCATTATGAGAGAAACTGAGAAATAAAACACTATATGGCTATGCATAAAAGGAAAACAATACTTAAAAGAACTGTATCGTGTAAAAAGTGGATTACAAAAAGACTGCATGTTGTACCAGTGATGAACGAGATCACTGGTAGTAGGGTTATAAATCGGTAGCCCATTCTAGAAGTTTGGGAAAGAAGGTTTGAATATGTTTTTCTATAGTTTGAAGGGTAATAGTAATCTCATATAGATAAGACACTCAATAGATTTCTTGCCTTGTATTTCGCTACAGAAATGTCTTAAAAGAGAGAAAAAGGCGATTTGGATTTGCTTGTATTTCAATGTAAAACATAGGCTGAATTTCGTATTTGCTCCTATACGAAATTAAAAAATTCACAATTTTTGTACCAAAGTAGCATTTCTCGGCTTAATCCTTTCAGATGGGGATATTTTTGACGGAAAGCTTTACATGAGGGCAAAAATCAGTACATGTACTTTCGATTTTTTAAGGGACACCCGATATGTGAAATCTCTTGTTGCACCTTTAATCTTGATGAAGTACCTTCTACCAGCAGAAGAAAACTTGACACAGGCCAACCTAAGGAAAAACTTCAGTGTGAGGGTTGCTCCTCTGCCTAATAAAAATGGTGCCGAAATATTTATCGTAATTATCAATTGACATTTTACGCTCCTTTTCATGCAAAAACAAACACCCACCGGGGTACAAGTAAGATACAGGGTGATCCCAAAATGATGGATATGGGGTGACAACCACAAACCTTCGGGAGTTTAAAAGTCCCTTAACTGTTTTTAAATGCACTTTAAAAATCTCGGAGTGGACACCTGCCTTGTTTTAGGGGGAAATTAAAGTCCATCTTGAAACTTATATGAAGACAATCTGAAGCAAGTAGACATGAGGTACGCTTATGCCAGAGAGAAAACTTAAAGCCACTATCAGCGATTTATTTAAAATTAAACGAATGGCGCCCCCTACTTTTTTATACGGTTTTACTGGAAATGGTTGTAGTAAAGACCTCTGTAAGTGGCTGAGCTTAACACGCCGTATTTGTCAAACGATTTTTTATGCAATGTTTACTAATAAAAGTCGGGATCCGACTTTTATCAGTGAACAAAACAGTCATAAATGGCATCTTCAAGACCGCTTTAAAATGTTTTAGTATGTTTTTCACAAAGAACAGTAATATAATGAGTTTATATGACCAAGCACTAGCAATTTAGAGACAAAATGGGCATTTTGAATTAAAAAAAAATATGACTGATCGTGGCTTTAAATCGGTCAGTCCACAGTATAACAGTATCAGATCTATATATTTTCTTCAGATCATGAGCTGTCTTTCTTGCTCTCTCAGTCTCTATAATTGTTACTTATGGATGTTGAATTACTGGAAAAAATTACAGTCTAAATTTTATACACAAAAATTAAGGGTGACATTACAAGAGAACATGATTACATGATTTCCTTCAAAGAAAAATCGCATGCAAAAAAAAAAATCACGTGTTAAAGAGAACTCCAAGCCTTGATGAAATGCTGATTTGATGATGATGTGATTCTTTATACAATTCAGGGGATCATTGAACTTACTCTATTCATAGTTTTCTTATTTTCTAGACAAACATTTTGGCAGAGTCTTTTTGGCACCTTCTGCCACCTTCTATGTTATGAGCAAATATTTGCACAGTGTCTCGCATACCACTGTTCTGTCAACCGCATCTTTTTAAATACAAGTGCGACTGAATATGCACGTCATTTTTGACCACGCATAGACATATTGTTCACACCTTGTGTATTTGCAAAATAATTGAAAAAATGTACCTGTAAGTAACACAAGGAAAACAGCTATCAACGCGACATCAGACACAAATGCACAGGAAATGAGACCCAGGGAGGAAAATATACCAGCCGCTATTACCACCCACCGAGGATTTGTTCTTCTACACAAAGCATCTGCAAACAAACCTGAAAGATATTAAGGGTAGCATTGAAGTAGAAGACAGCACTTAAAATGTTATTTTGATCAAATACTATTTCAGTAACTAACAAGACCTATACTACGTGAATAAAAAAAAAATGTGCAAGGATTAAAGTTGACCTTGATCTTGATAAAGTCACTGAATCAAAAATTTGTTTTTGTTTTAATAAAGCAAATCTAATATGCTTCCAAGTGTTGAAAAAATGAAAGAAATCGACTGGAAAATAAGCCAGATATGACAAATTTTGCAAGCACACATCTTTTTCCTCCATTCCAATGGGATTTGTATGTACAGTTAGGCAAGATATTACGTTAATACATATACAATATACGGGATATAGCATTATGAAAGTAATGAAGTGAGCGTTCAGTCGCAATTATCAATGTAACTGTAATTTATTGTGGAACTGGCAAAGTAAATGTTCACACAAAATCTCACCCAATTAACATGTTTAATCCCGATGTGTAAAATGAAAAGGGTTTCAACTCTACTACTGTAATTCAGGTATAAATACCAACTATGCCAATAAGTGACTAAATAACTATTATCAATATCCTAAACAATGGGAAGATCTTGTTTTCTTGCTTTGCAACAGGTGAATTGGTGTTTGGATTTGTCATATCAGTTGGCACATTGGTATTAATTGATTAGTCCGTAGTTGAAATAATAAAAAAAAAATGTAACATTAAGTTGACAAAGCCATCATGATATTCATGAGACTGTACATTCTCACAAACACAAGTTTAATATGTGTAAATCCCATAGGAATGGAGAAAAAAGGGGTGTGCTTACAAAACCCGCCATATCTCTTGTATTTTTCAGTCGATTTCTTTCATTTTTTCAACACATTAAAGTATGTGTTTTATAAAAAAAAAAAGAAATCTATGATATACTGATTGCATTAAGGTCAAGATCATCTTTAATCCTTGCACAATTTTTTTGATTCACGTAGTATACAAGAGAAAGTGTTTTCATCAAAGATACATATCCATGCATATCTGACAAATTGAGTTCACCAAAGGTATTCGCGATCGCATATTCCCCATCGAATGTTACCATTTCTTATTATCCACCAATGTTTCGTAGCTTGATGCCAAGCATTAAAAGCAAGAGCAAGTCTTAATGATTTTTGTGTGTCTAAAACAATATTGGTCAACAATATTTTTACACAAAATAAAGTCGCGACGGATACAAGGTTCTATTGCACGCGGCTGACCCAAATGTCAACAATGAGCAGGCTGCAGTGTTATAGACTACGTTATTTTTAAACTAAGTTATGTTACTTTCTCTGTCAAATACAAACGTAATTAGTGCATTAAGTATATAAATCGTCGCCTTAGGCCCTTGAGACTCGATTATTAGTTTCTCGTCCCCCGCCCATTATTTTGAAAAATTCTGTTCAAGCATCACCTTTTCAGTCGATATTGGAATTTTTTGGTAGGAAACCTGTCTCGGAAGTCTCGGAAATGAGTCTAAAAACAGACTCAATATTGTTCGTATTTCGTAAATCCCCTGTAGGTTCATTTCACTGTAAAAATACGCATGTAGCCAAATAATGAATAATGAAATAGTTCCCTCATTATGGGCTGAAAAAAATGTGACGAGAAACTCATAATTGAGTTTCAAGGGCCTTAGGATTATAAGTCATTTAGTCATTCTGAGTTATTGGCCTTTAAAGCGACTGATTGGCATCGACTCGCCTCGACACATGTAGTGTGAGTTACAATCAAAACTACATACTGTATTGAAAGTGTCAAGTTTGAAAACATTCATATTTATTCCGATAAATGTACACGACTTTATATAGTCCCTTAGCTGACATCGATTTAATCACGTGTCTGGTTGCAACATTCTGATAGGGGCTATCTTATTCATAATTTTCTGTAGAATTCAAAAATCTATTTCTTACTTACCAACTCCTGGACATGGGGGGGGGGGTGCATTTTTTTAACCAAAAATGTACATTTTTACATCTTTTAAATTGGTATTTGATAAGCTATTGGGGTATTTTTGGTTAGATGGAAGCATTTGACAATCAAAAGTGGGACAAGTAAAAAAAAAACAATGCCTGCATGTTGTGCGGCATAGAAATCAGAAATAGAATACAGTTTGTAAAAGATTGTCTACTAATTACCATGATGGCCTTGGGCATCAACTATCTTTTTATAAGAACCTCTCCGCTTTTCCTAAATCAAAGTTAGGTCAAGAGATGTTTTGGTATGCACAAAGAAGTACTGTGCAACAAAGCTATACCAATGATTTTGAAGAGAAAGGATTTCGATCAGTGTGTGTTATCAACAATAACATATGGTGCTGAGGCATGGCCAATTACAAGTTGCTCGAACAAAAACTGATCACAGCCCGAAGAGCAATGGAAAGAAAAATGCTCAACTTGTCACTAAAAGAGACAAAGTAAAATACAGAGAGATAGTCAGAAAACAGGAGTGCAGGACATCATTGACAAGTTCAGGCAATCAAAGTGGAGATGGGCTTGACATATTACACGATTCAGTGATAACAGATGGACAAAAAGAATTCTAGATCAACCAAGATCTGCCAAAAGGAAGAGCGCGGTAGAGAGAAGAGGCGGTGGCGAGACGACATCAAATACTACCTAGGAACAACTTGGATAAGATAGAACAATTTGGAAGAGTCATGAGGAGGGATACGTCCGACGTTGGACGGAGACATCCTATAGGCAAGGCAAGGCAAGGAAGAAGTGACCAGTAAAGCGAGCTCAAAAGAGTCGATGTTAGGCAACAATGGAGGCGACGGAAGGGATGTCACCATATATTTGAGCCCATGTTTTGTGCTCCTGTCAGGGGATGATCTGCACTCTCATAAGAGGCCTGGTATCGGTGTTAGAGCTTGTTACGGGCATTCCATGCCTGGCCTTTACCTGAAAGGATGTCCTGAATGCAACACATATTTCAAGGTATTTGAAATCGCCACCCTCCCCGAGTTCCGATAGATCTTTGAAAATAGGGAGCTGAGGATCGCTTGATCATCATTGACATTCATATACCCAATATTCTTAGCATTGAGAAAACAAAACAAAACAACAAACAAACAAACCCTGGCAGAAGCAACTTAAAGCATAGCAGAACGTCTTGAGCCCCTTGTAACTATCAACCGCATTGTCACCTGCAGAGTAAGGGTCTTGAGATGTATTCCTATCTAACGCTCCGACTTTCATACTTTGATATCATCTTTAATTGATTTTTCAGCTGTCTTTGTCACACAAGGTTGAAGTTTGTCATGTCTACTCTTGACGGAGTTTCATTATTTTCACTGAAAGTGCATGTTTTGGAAACCTTCAGATAAAGTCAATTTTGACATTGTCTTCCTACAATAGATCTTTTTGTACGTTTTCCTGCAGTTGGTTCCAACCCTTTCAATATTCGCTACTGCTGAAATATCCTTAAGAGTGAGGGTACCTTAAATTTCACTTTTTCCGTTGAAAAAAAAGGCTTTTTATAGCGAGTAGAGTTTTTCATTCTTGTTGAAGAGATATGTCCTTTCTTTAAACAAATGATATAGACCCAGGCGCTTATAGCCAAGGAAATGCTACGCCATGTCCCGTATAGTTTGGTCTCATTGATACACCGAAATTTACTTTCGAGGATGTCTGATAGGTTTGTTATGCCTTTGAATGGACGCACATCTGCAGTGATTTATTCCAATAAGGAGAAATCGATTTATTGTATTATTATTATTGTTATTGCCATTATTATAATTGTTAGTATTGTTGTTGTTATTAATAAAATGAGAGTAAATATGGCCCTTCAAATTAGCCGAAGCCGTTTGATTATTCATCTGTCGTGTCTTTGGCCATAGGGATACCAAACAATCCCTCGGTAAAATTAATTCAACCTTTTATTATTTTATCTCTATCATTGCATGATCTGTGTATGCTAATAGGCATTGTGGGGAGACAAAACGTGCAGCCTATCCTATAATATCCTATAACAACCTTTGACTTTGTGTTTCTGCTACACGTTTTCTTAACCCACATACATTTCAAGTAAAAGTTACAAAAGCCACAAAGGTGATTGCCTGCTGTAACCTGTGACTTTATTCGTACCTGTACATGAGCCTCCTACGAACTTGAACCACTTGACAGGATTAACCATGACATTCATCTTGTTCATACTAAAATTTGAAAACTAGCTGTCAATGCAAAACACAGGGCAAATGTTGCACCACCAACGGCTGTCCATTTACGAAATCCAAACATACCAAACGTTTGAAAATGTTGTGCAAAGAACGTGAACAACTAGGTCAATCCGCTTCACAATAAAGGAAATGGCGAGGGAAAGGAAACTTTGCCTAAGAATGGGAGTATCCACAGATACGTCGAAGCCATTTTGACGAGACCGTTACCAAGTGCGCCAATGGTCTGTAACCGACTCGTAATTTCTGGTCGGATAAGCTTTAGATTTCCATGTGAGGTAACAAGAATATTGTCACATACTCCAAAAACGGCTTCGTCAAAAGAACCAATGTAAGTAATAAAACAACGAAGGAAAGATTACAAATAATGCTTATGTCGAACGTTTCCGTAAATTTATGTAATCGCATTAAGTCTACTGTTTCCTTGGAGGTTTTTCTCCGAACCTATAATCAAAGGTGTAGAATCAGTAAACTTGTATTGTGTGTTTGAGCGATACCGTTTTATCGCACCAAAACCACAAGGGATTCTGAATTTAATTGACCGCGACGGAGACGAGAAGCACGAAGTGCCTCTCCAACCATACATGTCGAGGAAACATGTGTCATAGGGGCAAAGATCATGACCCCAACGGATACGCCGCAAACAGCAATGCCACAAGCTACGGAGAAGTATCTAGGGCTGAATAAGTAGCTTCACTTTCTGCCATCAGACAGCACAAGGTGAATCGCAAGTCCGGGGACTGTGTGACAAAAATAGGGGTATAAAGCTTCGATATTACTTCTTAAGGTAAACGCAGCTCACAGGTATAATGTGTGTCACCCAAATTGTGTACAACATTAAATGTGTGTCCTTTAGATGGGCTCTAAAGTGTCTTTTATGGGACCACAGCAGCACAGGGGCAATGTGGTCCAGTGGATGTAGAACGACCGACTCATGATATGAAGGCGTTGTGAGTTCGAGTCCAGCTGTGGTCAACGTGTTGTGTGCAAGGCCAGTTTACCCTCGCTTGCATCTTCTACCCAGAAGGGAAATTGGGGATGCTGTCAGAGAATGTTTTAACAATCTAAGTGCTGATAGGAGCTGCGCTACGGTTGCAGCCTAGTTGAAGCGAAATGTTTCTGATGATTTCCTAGTGTACGCGTAATACATAATTGTAAAGCGCTTGGTGCAAATGGCGTCCCTAAATGCCATTTTATGAATTATACAGGACACCCAGTGTACAAAATACGAAATTAGCATAAATAGGCATAAATGAGGGTTACGACCTACAACCTACTATAGCCAAATTGACAAAAGACTTCTAGTTGAGTTCAGCAATAGCACGCTATAGGGCCCCTTCAAAACAGTATGGTTCAGTAGATAGTCAAAATCTAAAGGGTTTTGTATTTAAATTGTTAATTTTTTGAAAAGATTATACCAATCAATCGTTTAGTGTTGTTCTCACAAAATACAGCAAATGGTGATAAATAAATAATATGAATCTGATTATAACAAACACAGAAAATGATAGTAAATATACCGTTTGATGCGATACGCTAGGAAAGAGATGACACCTTCGGCCCTAACACCTAAAGATAATACCTATCGCTCCTCTATCACCTTGGTTGTTGCTCAATGGTAAAGGCGCCGTCCACTAGTTATACGGAAGTTGCGGTTCGAGTCCGGCCAACGCCACATGGGTTTCTTTTTCAACAGGTGTGTGCGCGGGCCATCTCCGGAAAGATGATTAATAAATATTCATGCCTTGTCTGCGTGGAGAATTCAGTAGTTTAAAATTTCAAAAAAAATATAAATGTGTATATATGAAATATGCGCGATTCTGATGCTATCCGCCTAGGAAGACAAGCAATGGAACCTTTCGGACCTAAACATATAAGATAATATCTATTGCTCCTCTTCCAACCCTTCCTTGATAGCTTAATCGGTAAGAGTGCCGTCACTAGTAATACATGTAGGTTGCCGGTTCGAGTCCGCCAAGCGCACATGGGCCTTTTTTTAACAGTGGGTGCGCTGACCATCTCCAGAAAAAGATTAAATAAATATTAATTATGGAATGATATAGGTACACACCACCATTACGTCCCATATCATCTCTAGTGCTGGGACAAAGCGCCACATCCGTTTCCGCATCGCAAATTGGCCGGCTATTCTTAGACAATGCGCTATGTCATGGGACTCCCCATCAGCCAAATGCTGTGTTAAAGGCTCTGCGACTAGCTTGAACAAGGAATGAAAAAAAAAAGTTTCGCGCTACCTTGGATATCATGACACTGTGTGTACGTGGAATTTCCCACGGTTAGCCGATTATGATGTGGTTGATACAACTCCCTAGACCAGTGAATGAAGATTGCCAAGGTTTTGCCAAAAGATTGAAAACAATGGGCCGACGCTGTGTGCCAAGACGACACTTTATTAAATGGTATGTACAATGAAACAATAGGATTAGAAAAAATCTCATAAATAAGTGTAAATCCAAGCATCGTATGAAGAGAAACTGAGAAATAAAACAAACCTTTTTATTTATTTTTGGGGCGTGCATAAAAGGAAAAACAATACTTAAAAGAACTGTGTATCGTGTCAAGCAACGGGATTACAAAAAGGAAGCATGTTGTCCAGTGATGAACGAGGTCCAATGAGTAGTAGGGTTATAAATCGGTAGCCCATTCTAGAAGTTTGGGAAAGACGGTTTGAAATATGTTTTTCTATAGTTTGAAGCGGTAATAGTAATATCATATAGATAAGAACTCAATAAGATTTCTTGCCTTGTATTTTCGCTACAGAAATGTATTAAAAGAGAGAAAAAGGCGATTTGGATTTGCTTGTATTTCAATGTACAACATAGGCTGAAATTCGTAGTTGCTCCTATACGAAATTAAAAAATCACCAATTTTTTGTACCAAAGTAGCAATGTTTCGGCGTAGATCCTTTCAGATGGGGATATTTGATAGAAAGCTTGACATTGAGAGTGGCTAAAATCAGTACATGTACTTTCGTTTTTTTAAGGGGACCCCGATATGTGAAATCTCACGCTGCACCTTTATCTTGATGAAGTACCTTTCTACAGCAGAAGAAAACTTGACACAGGCCAACCTAAGGAAAAACTTCAGTGTGAGGGTTGCTCCTCTGCCTAATAAAAATGGATTGACGAAATATTATCGTAATTATCACTGACATTTTACGCTCTTCTTCATGCAAAAACAAACACCCCCCCGGGTACAGTAAGAGACAGGGTGATCCAAAATGATGGTATGGGGTGACAACCACAAACTTCGGGAGTTAGTTTAAAAGTACTTAAACTGTTTTTTAAATGCACTTTAATCCAATATCGATTTGTGGACACCTGCCTTGTTTTAGGGGGCGGAAATTAAAGTTCCATCTTGAAAAATTATCTGAAGGGGCCAATTGAAGCAGTAGACATGAGGTACGGCTGATGCCAGAGAGAAAACTTAAAGCCACTATCAGCGATTTATTTAAAATTAAACGCAATGGCACCCCCTAATTTTTTATACGGTTGTACTGGAAATGGTTTCTTGTAGTAAAACCTCTGTAAGGAATTTCACAAATATAATAAATCATATTAAAAAAAACAAATTTTATGCAATGTTACTAATTAAGAGTCGGGATACGACTTTTATTAGTGAACAAAACAGTCATAAATGCATCTTCCAAGACGCTGAAAACTGTTTTAGTATGTTTTTTCACAAAGAACAGTAATATAATGAGTTTATATGACCAAGCACTAGCAATTTAGAGACCAAAATGGGCATTTTGAATTAAAAAAAAAATATGACTGATCGTGGCTTTAAAATCGGTCAGTCCACAATATACAGTCTATCAGATCTATATATTTTCTTCAGATCATGAGCATGTCTTTCTTGCTCTCTCAGTTCTCTATAAATGTTACTTATGGATGGTGAATTAATGGAAAAAATTACATCTAAATTTTATTACCACAAAAATAAGGTGACATTACAAGAGAACAGATTACATGATTTCTTCAAAGAAAAATGCATGAAAAAAATCACGTGGTAAAGAGAACTCCAAGCCTTGATGAAATGCTGATTTGATGATTGATGGGATTCTTTATACAATTCAGGGGATCGGTGAACCTTAATCTTTCATAGTTTTCTTATTTTTCTATAACAAACATTTTGGCAGAGTCTTTTTGGCACCTTCTGCCACCCTTCTATTTTAATGAGCAAATATTTGCAACAGTGTCTCGCATACCACTGTTCTGTCAACCGCATCTTTTTAAATACAAGTGCGACAATTTGAATTGCACGTAATATTTGACCACGACATAGGATATTGTTCACACCCTTGTGTATTTGCAAATAATTGAAAAAATGGTACCTGTAAGTAGTAGACCAGGAAAAAGGCTATCAACGCGACATAAGACACAAATGCACAGGAAATGAGACCAGGGAGGAAAAATATACCAGCCGCGCTATTACCACCCACGAGGATTGTTCTTCTACACAAAATATGCAAACAAAACCTGAAAGATTATTAAGGGTGCATTGAAGTAGAAGGACAGGCACTTAAAATGTTATTTTGATCAAAGAATATTTCAGTAACTAACAAGACCGATTTTTTGTTTTTTTTTTTTTTTTAAATACGCTGAATAAAAAAAAAATGTTGCAAGGATTAAAGTTGACCTTTGATCTTGATTAAAGTTCACTGAATCAAAAATTGTTTTGTTTTATAAAGCAAATCCGATTGCTTCCAAGTGTTTTTTTTTTTTTTTGCCAAAAATGAAGAAATCGACTGAAAAATATGCCAGATATGACAAATTTGCTAAGCACACAGCTTTTTCCTCCATCCAATGGGATTTGTTATGTAACAGTTAGGGCAAGATATAGTTTTAATACATATACAATCTACGGGATTATAGCATATGAAAGTAATGACGGAGCGTTTCAGTCGCAATTATATGTAACTGTAATTTATTGTGGAACTGGCAAAGTAAATGTTCACACAAATTCAAACCAATTAACATGTTAATCCCGCTGTGTTGTAAAATGAAAAGGGTTTCAACTTACTACTGTAATTTCAGTATAAATACCACTATGCAATAAGTGATAAAGTAAACTAATTAGCAAATCCTAAACAATGGGAGAAGACTGTTTTCTTGCCTTTGCAACAGGTGAATTGGGGTTTGGATTCGTCATATCAGTGGCAAAATTGGTATGCATGATTAGTCCGTAGTTGAACTTGAAATAATAAAAAATGAACATTAAGTTGACAAAGCATCATGATATTCATTGAGACTGTTAAATTATCACAAACACCCAAGTTTAATATGTGTAAATCCCAGAGGATGGAGAAAAAAAAGGGGTTGTGCTTCACAACCCGCCACTATCTCTTGTATTTTCAGTCGATTTTCTTTCATTGTTTTTTTTCCAAACATTAAAGTATTGGTGTTAATAAAAAAGAAATATAGGATATACGTTGCATTAAGGAGTCCAAGATATCTTTAACCTTGCACAATTTTTTTTGATTCACCGTTAGTATACAAGAGAAAGTTTTCATCAAAGATACATATCCATGGCATAAGACAAATGAGTTCACAAAGGTATTCGAGGATTTAGCATATTCCCACATAGAATGTTACCATTTCTTATATCCACCATGTTTCGTTAGCTTGGATGCACGCCATTATATTTAAAAGCAAGAGCAAGTCTGAAGATCTTTGTGTGTCTAAAACAATATTGGTCAACAATATTTTTACACAAAATAAACGTCGACGGATATCAGGTTCTATTGCACGCGGCTGACCCAAATGTCAACACTGAGCAAGGCTGCCGTGTTATAGACTACGTTATTTTAAACTAGTTAGTACTTTTCTCTGTCAAATACCAAAACGTAATTGGTGACATTAATAATAAATCGTAGCCTTAGGCCCTTGAAAACTCGATTATTCGTTTCTCGTCCCCCGCCCATTATTTTGAAAAAATTCTGTTCAAGCCTCACCTTTTCAGTCGATATTGTGCTAATGTTTTGTAGGAAAACCGGTTCGCAAAGTCTCGGAAACTGAGTCTAAAAAACAGACAATTGTCGTATTTCGTAAATCCCCTGTAGGTTCATTTCAATGTAAACATACGCATGTAACCCCCCAACTAATGAATAAATGAAATAGTTCTCATTATTGGGTGAAACACATGTGACGCGAAACTCATAATGGAGTTTCAAGGCATTAGGATTATAAGTCATTAGTCATTCTGAGTTATTGGCCCTTTTTTTTAAAGCGACTGATTGGCATCGACTCGCCTCCTCGACACATGTAGTGTGAGTTACAATCAAAACTACATACTGTATGAACGTGCAATGTTTGAAAACATTCATATTTATTCGATAAATGTCACGACTTTATATAGTCCCTTAGCTGACCATCGATTTTTATTATCACGTGTTATGGTGAACATTTGATAGGGGCCTTATCTGTTATAATTGTCTGGAGAATTCAAAAATCTATTTCTTCTACCAACTCCTGGAACATGGGGGGGGGGGTGGGTCTTCCTTACAATAGATCTTTGGACGTTTGCCTGACAGTTGGTTCCAACCCTTTAAATATCGCTACTCTGAAATATCCTAAGAGTGAGGGGACCTTAAATTCACTTTCCGTTGAAAAAAAAAGACTTCTTTTAGCGAGAAGAGTATTTCTTCTTACAATAGCTATGCCAAATATGTTTCCATCAATGATGTCCATTCCACGACATTTGAAAATAAAATCCCTGACAATTCACGGCATATTTTTCACTTAATTTAACTATCTGTGTATTTTGTAATTTATATATGATATCATCAATATTAATTGTGACCTGCTCCCATAAAAACCCGGACAAAGTTGCAAGATCACTTAAGCGAAAAAAAACTGATGAACTGGATAAATTCATAGAAAACAAAAAGGAAGAAAATCCAAGCTCTAATATTGATTTTGATGGACAAAGGCAGTGCAAGGTTTACATGTGATACATCATTTTAAAGCTGTTTATAACGCATTTAAAATCTTGTACAATCTCGAAATGAAAAATTTCCGACTTATCCGGGTTTTGTGGATCAAGTCACAATAACATTTCTCTGAAACCAACCAAAATACTCAATAGCTTATAATACCCATTTTATGCTCATTTTTGTGTAAAATGGAATTATCGGTAAACAGGGCTTTTCACCCCATGTTCATCGAGGTCCACCCAATTCACATAGCCGGAGGAACTGTATAACGTGGTTAAACTGCTATTGCTATTCAGCAGGGGGTAACCTGTGATACTGACCAATGTATAAACTGCATACAGAGCTATCATATCACAATAGTATTATCGCTTTATTATGTAAAGCTTATGTAGGATTAAAATCAATCTCCTCCCAAATCCCTCGCTAGGTAGCGATAAGCCCCGATAAGAGCATCGATGTGTAATGCAGGTATCAAGGTTCGAATCCAACCCCATGGGCCTTGTTAAATAAATGTATTTCAATTATTTTTTGAGAGTAGAGGGAAAACATGACTAAGTCAGGGTGGGTTGTGTGAAAACGCATTTTACAATCGTAAGGAAAAGTACCCGTTCCACTGGTACCTTGCTGTTAGTATATGCACTGGATGCAGTGATACACTGGTCAGTTATAACATGTACCTGGCTGAATTAAGACACACGTAGTGTGTCCACAAGTTTTAAATTAAAACAACCCAAAAAAAAAAACAAGAAAAACAGAAACAGATAAGAAAAAAAAAGCTTTAGAAAATAACCCTGATACAAGCGAAACACACCGTGAGAATATTAACAGAGACAAATTCCCTTTGTTTGACGCGTGTTTGACGATTAACATCACTAGGTGGGAGTATCGTAACAATCGCTTAATTACTCCGAATACAAACCATAGCACGTTTTTTATGTATTGTGGCACATTTGAGAGATATGAATTAAGACAACGAAAACGACGAGATAGAAAAATGCTTACAAACGGTCATGTATAACAATTATTAGTGGCAAGTGAAATTAAAAAAACGGTCTCACAGACCTACAGCCGATAGAATGAATATTGACAAAAATTAGTACATGAGTTCTATTTATCCTCATGCTGTGCCGTTTACTGCTAACATTGAAAACATTGAATTTTACAAAGAAAATTATGTTTAAAACCGGAATTATTTTGTTCAACATTACTAAAAACTCACTTACTAGCATATACAACAATTCGCGTCCTTATTTTACAAGATTCCTTCCTGGCGCAGCGGTCTAAGCGAGAGACGTTATTGATTTTAGTCGGTTGGATAGTCTGTGTTGTCGTTCGAGCCCGCCCCCCCCCCCTGCTGGCCCACCACTTTCTGGCATATTAAAATTATGCAATAATTCAGTTCTGGTGATCTTATCTTTAATTTTCGGGTATGTAGGCTTAACGGTCACCCTGACCATTGAACCGGAATGGAAGTCATATGTAATTGTTAGTATTCAGGTTATTGTCAGGAAAAGATGAAGGTTGTATGAATATTCATAAAATGTTGTATTTTTGAAGTATTTCGTAAAAAATAGAACTAAAAAAGTACATACTTGGACGGAAAAATATGACAACAATTATTACAATAAACCGGGATTTCCAAAAAAATTGAACGAAAAATTAATATAACAGTGAAAAAAATTAGACGTTATTGTATGAGAAGATGCCTTCATTTTTTCATACCAGAAACAAATAAGTTAAACATTTAAGGAAAATAGCACTAAACTAATGCTCCTGGACAAAAGTGTAAGCGGTGTACAAGCACACAAATCTACAATGTAATTGTCAGAGCTCCTACATGAATGAAAACTATCGCTTCATAAACATCTCATTTCTTTGAAATTTTCCCACGGGGTTTCAGAGAAAGGAGAATACAATTCGCCGAATATCAGAGCTCCTTTGATGGCCCACTGCGTCTAAGCCAAGGAAATATTGATTTTTATTGGGGTGAGTCGGTTCGAGTCCGGTCGAGCCCACATTTTCGATCTTGTTATATATAGTAAGTCTCAGTTGGTAGCTATCATTCTTTTTAGTTGAGGGAGCCATTATGATGTATAGTCTTTTTGTGAGATACTCTACAGGAAGAAGAGTACTAAACACAGGAGGGTCCCGATGCTCTGGTGGCCTCGCAACCAGGGGTAGTTTTGAACTCGGAATTTGGGCTGTATGGAGGTTGATGGTGGGAAAAACGGACATTGTCTTTTTCATTGCCCAGAAGAAATCGGACCAAGTTTGCCAATGGACAGAAAACGCACTGAGTATACTTGGTTGATCTCTAACATTTATTAACTTTTATATGGCTCGTACTCTTTGTAAAACTTGGTGCTTTTACGTTGGCCACGTCGTTTTGGTAGATGCATCTACCAGTGATAACAGGTTCCTGCTATGTGAAGTGGGTCGAGTTGGCGAGTAAAAAAATCGATTTTTGAATTTATAGAAAATTCTGAATAAGATAGAAACGGTAAGAATTTGCAACCAGACACGTGATTAAATCGATATCAGCTGAGGAACTAATGGCCAATCATGGAAGCTACTATCTTTATTCAATGTGCTATATTTACAACGACGGGTGCAATACAGAGGGCCAGAAGCCAGCGAAATATATTCACGTGAATTCATCCAGTCTGGACCCAAGCCTCATCTTGCAACCTTCAGGATATGAGTATACAAAGGATACTACAGCGGTGCGGAAAGTAAGATCATACATATTAGCCGCCCATATGCCGTAGCACCGTGGGAAAATGTTAGTGATCGTCAAAACCCAAGAGAGAGTGTGTGTAAAAAACTACCGATTAGAAAGTCAGTTTTCTCGAAAGGTCTCATAGGTTAGACCCAGTTGAGGGCTGTTCTCGTAAGAAAAAAATTCTGACACTCTGATGAAAAATATCCATAGATTTAGTAAGGATATATCCATTAAATGTGCCGATAGATTAATGCCAATAAATCATACCGAAGGGGTGGTGAGCACCCTTCTATTTTTAATTCCTCCCCCCTTTTGTGGTGCCAAATTATTTACTGTTATAGTATATTGACCTTTCACGTTTGCTTCATGCAAAGGGGTGGTTGGGATGGTGGGGTGGGGTGGTAACCACCCCCTCGGAAAGGAGAATACCAACTGCATTGTGTCAAAGCAGGGAATATCACAGAACCGTTGATTGAAGTATATGATAGCATGGTCTTTCTCTTTTAATTGATATCAAATGACACCAACATGTCTAACATGACACGTCACAATCACGTCATAAAGGTCTCTGTCAAGCTAAAAACTTCACTCCATAGACTAACAGTGTAGAAATGTTTGACCCAGACCATACCAGGGTAAATATATTCGCACTGTGCGTAAAGTATACCCCCGGAGGCGAAGTTCACGGCTTGTGGCAAAACGATAGCGTGAAATGAAATAAACATGGAGATTTTAAAATTATTATTTTGCATGGTAAAATAAATAAAGCTTTTATATTACATTAGCATCGACTGAAATGATTAAGCCAAATCAGCCGCTATGGGTAAAACAAAA
The DNA here is from genome assembly GCA_023653785.1 of Ophioderma brevispina. NCBI lineage: Eukaryota > Metazoa > Echinodermata > Ophiuroidea > Amphilepidida > Ophiodermatidae > Ophioderma > Ophioderma brevispina. Next base: position 128,010 of record JAMKCH010037541.1, on the reverse strand, counting down.
CGATTTTATAATTAATCGTCGCTGGGGACATTAATTCAACATTCAGCAGACGCGCTGGATGGCGTGTTGTAACACACAAGAAAAACACATGCAAGATGGATTTCACGCATGTACCTGTTTGACGTCTGTGACCGTTTGTGAGGTTTTAATTATGATAGTACCTGTCTATTGATATTTATGTAATAGACAAAAAAACATGTTATTAAAGGTACGACAAACTAAAAGTTAGCTTTACAAATACCTGGATTATATTCTTTCAATGCCTACCTCCTAACTATCATTTGCGAGCAATAGAAGGGAAATTCTTATTTTTGTAAATGTTTTGCCCAGTGCGCTTAAAGTGATTTCGTATATAATATTTTTTTCAAGGTCTGCAGTAGGTCCTAATGACCTTACATAAGAGTCTGCACAAAACGTCTTGATGGTTTCTAGGCAACATGACTTGCTGATTCCATGATCTTGATGTGATGCAACTTTTGACATCTTGAGCATTTTGAGATAGGTTAGTAGTTACCCAAAGTTTTAAATCCGGGTTGTCCCCGTCAACGGGGGTGACGGGATTCACCTCAAATTCCGCAATTGATTGCTGGTGAGGATTTCTTGCAGCCACAAGCAAAAAGATATGACCGGCATGGCTCTTCCTGACGCCAATCCACAGTTTTCGGCGGTGGGCCTAGCCTTTGGGCAACCATGCCCACCATGCAAGGCAGCATGTGCTGGATGGCCGCCAAGCTCTCCAGATCTGACGCCCTATAGTAGGTAGATCTTCTTTTTCATTCTACCAAGGTAACCAGCTACCCTCCTCATCAGATTTTCTTAGAAAATCAATGGGGGTGACGGTTTAGCCGCCGACAACTCGGCCCTAGGACAGGTAGTACTGGTTACCAGGATACCAGTAGCAGGCCCTAAAAGGAAACCTGACCTAACCATATAGGGAAGGGGATAAATATACAGGGGTAAAATGTGTAACTGTTTCATACATGGTTAAAAGTTTTATACACATGTTCAGCTGGTCCTAAGGATTAAAAAGGTGTAGTTTGCTCTATCCACAACCTCTTGTGTATGGCTATTTATAATGATTCGATTTGTTTCAATTTGGTGTCAAATTGTTTGTTTGGTTATGTTACAACAGGAAATATACATTTTATAAGTTAATCAGCTCAGAGGTATTTAGCAGAGGCGCGAATGCGGATCCCCCATAGACCCTCTGCGTCCTATCAATATTTCCCCATAATTAAACCCCAAATGTCAAACAAAATACATAACCTTTGTTTTGACATTAATACCCAACAGCATGAGGAATTTGAGCCTAATTGAGAAGAATCTGTGGAATTAAAAAAATTACCCCAGGATGACCTTGAACCATTTTAAGCGTAATGTGTTAGAAGTAAGTGTCCAAGATATAGTAAACTATACCTTTTTGATTCCTTAGGACTAGCTAAACATGTGTATACAATTTTTAACCATGTATCGAACATTTACAAATTTTAGCTTTAACCCTGCATATTTATCGATTCCATATCTCAAATGCTCGAGGATGACAACTTTATTTTTTTAGGTTAGAGGAAAAAGTAATAATAAGAAAAAAAGATGCCCTTTGAGGTAAGTAAGAGAGACGTGCCCCTGGAGCGTGGTTGGTAGTCAGAATCTCCAGCGTGCATGCAATATACGTTCTGCTGCGTATGTAGCCTTCGGATTTAAACTACACGGCAGCCGTGTATACAGACCCTAGCTGCCCTCCAATTGCCCGTTAGAATCTTGTAATTTCGCCTCGCTTCAAGGCATAGACAATATTCGTATGGCATTGCAATCAGATGCATTCAAATTTGTATAATAGAATAGCTTATGATATTCGACGAAACGAAAAACGCTGCTTTACATGCAATTTATTCAATGGCTGTTTCGTTTCGTTTCTTTGAATGTCATAAGCCTAATAGAACTGAAATCGTTCATTAAAGGTGGTTGTTCCGATTTATGTGTATTGTGTTCTCTACTTGATATGAGAGCCTGGCACTTGCACATACACCCCATCAAGTACCGTGGAAACAAACTTGCGGTTTTGATGGTAGACGCAATAATGCATGTTGCAAAGCCCTATTCAATACTGTGCAAATAAAGTGGTTATCCACTAAAACGGCGGTTTTTTGTTTTATATCTTGGGAATGAAATGGATTCGAAGGCTCAAATTTCAGGACGACAATGAGAAAAATACGGCCTTTCATCTGATATCAAAATCGATAGTACTTCCGGGTAAATCAGGGGGGTCCCAAAGACGATCGGAACACGCCCCTTTAACTGGCACTTACTTGCAACACTACCCACCGCACTCATGAGAGCGATGATTGATCCCAATGTTGTAGTGTCCGTCAAGAATTGATCCTCTAGAGTAGGAAGCATAACTCCTAGGCCTCGGGTGACACCATCGTGCATTAATACACCAACATGTGCACTTAGAGCGACTAACCACCCATAGCCTTGATCTTTTTCGAAGTTGTTCAGTTTTACTTTTCCTGGTTGTCCCATCCTGCTTCTTTCTCTCAAGAAAACAACTAACAGAAATTTCTTATATTAATCATTTGCGCAATATTCTGACGTTCATCAAAAACCCAGAAATGTATCCATGCAACGACAGTTAATACAACAACAGCATTCTGTTCTATTGATATTGAAATGAAAATTGAGATTATTGGTTTTTAACATGTGTTCTGTGTTTCTTTTTTCCAAGAAGTCAACAAAAATGTTTTCTCAAAAATTGCATTTGGAAGCTGAAATGTCGCAATACAGGATTCCATTCCACAGGTGGGGAATGGCGAATTTTTGCAAACCAGCAATTATAACGTCACAGTGCATATATGTTAAAGGGAGACTACGAGAAACAGAAGAGCAGTAGTTACGAAATTCACGAGGGCTCACAATGTCAAATCAATGTCCTTAACAAACACCCATCCAAATCCCGTTTGAATACCTGTGGATTCGTTACTTTTACATGGCGGCCATACTTGGATATTTACTATTCGATTGAAAGTCTGAAGAGGTGAAAGTGTCAATTGACAGATAAGATCAATTATCGTCACTTTTTTAAGTCCACCACATCAGTACAAGGTAGGCGTGGCGATGCAGCATTAAGGTGGGTGGTTAAGGAAGGAATTAAAAGGAAATGTTTTTGCCCGTATCTTCTTAATTAGTGTTCCACCATATATAAAATGTATTATTATTTGAGAAGGAAATGTCCAAGAATGCAAATTATGATATTTTTTTTTTTTAGAAATGTTTGTGTTTTTTCAAATGTGATTTTCCTCATTGTTTTGGTTCCCTATAAAAAATATCGAAATCGTATAAAAAATGCCTTGTTCGTTTGTTTTAAATTCCAAAGCATGGTTCTAGAGTCGGTTTTTCCAGTTTTTTTTAAATTGTTACACTATTTGTTTTTACTTCCAAAAGGTAAACATTTGCGTGCGTCAATTTGGAGCAACGCCAAGATTGTGCCAAATGGTGAGAAGTAGGAAGTAAGGATTATTTTGGTGTTAAAGTTAAACGGACCATAAAAAACTTTTTCAAGAAGGTACTCAAAGGTGGCATGCATAATCGGATATTCAGCAAGTGTTTGCCATGTTGGACAAAAAAATCAGTAAAAATTTCAGCAATTGTCAGTATTATTGTAAATCTTTAATCCATATTTATTTAAGAAAAAATCATATGTTTTAGTCTCTTTATTACCCCCCCCTCCTAATAAGTATATCAAAAGTTTTCCACATTCGTTGAGTACTCTTGCTGTTTGTCTTCAATTAGCTGAGATGAATGATTTTTGCTGAGCCGAAGTAAGTGAATTAGGTGGTTTTCCGGTACTGCATATTAAATTTTAGTATCGTAGTTGGATTTGAACAGGAAAGTTCTAAGGGTTATCCTTAGTTTGAATAGATTTGATTAATCCTTTACGAACCAGGGCTTGTTTAGTATATTACGTTCGGAAAAGGAAATTCTTTTCTTTGACAATAGGACAATGGCTGTCAAACAAGTTGTTTTTGAATTTATTCTCAAATATTACTGTAGGCCTGCTCAGGGTCATAGAGTCAGTAATAATTAATACCGATTGATGTTTATCGTGGTGAAGGATGGGTGAGATTTTAAAGCAATAATAGCACCAGGCGGTGGCGGCCAAGCCCTCATTTATTATAGCAAAACTCACCCAAAATGTCAAAAGCAATTACAACAATACTGGAAGTGCAAACCACAAACAAGTTTGGGGTGCTTTGATGTGGGTCGGTCATGGGGTTCCCATGACCCACATACGACCTCGTCTCGTTCGTATTCATACAAAAAACAAATCAGAAAGAAATAACCATTCCAGTGGAGTTGATTCTCAACTACAACGGTTTTTGGATAAAGAAAATATTCCTTGAAAACATATAAAAAAATCAGATTTTTTCGTCAGGATTTCGTTTTTACGTGTTAATGTTAAACCAATGGCGGAACGTCCTGAAATTTGGAGTTCTTGGCGCGCCCCCATACCCTGAATAGCACATTTTTTGAAGGAAGCGCCCCCAATCTTTCATTGATTGGTAACTGGCTAGTGAAAAACTCTACCCGTGAATGGTTTAAAGCGGCGAAAAATGTCTATGTGTGGCGAACGAAGTAATTTGGTAATTAGAATAAGTATATCGGAGATCTCCGATAATAATTCACGGGGCTGTTGGAAACGGCCTTCCAATGTGAAAATAACGGGGATATTAGCGCCATTTACGTGTTTACGCCATCCATTTAATTGTTTTTATTTTCAGGCAAGTCAAGTTAGAGGTCATTTTCTTGAGGTGGCCCTATTCATCATGGACGGCTATAACTAGAATTTCATGATCTGAAGTTAAGTGAACATCGGGATCCCAAATTTTAATACAAAATCGCCTTTCATTTTATGATAAATAACATTTTGATCATTTTCTCGTTTGCAGGTGATAGTTGATTAGCCAATTTACCAACAAAAATTGTGCAAAACATCTTCATTTTTAAAATTGGGAAACGATCTTCAAAAATGTGCTGTGTATTGCTTTAATTTAAACTGCACACTAGTGACACCGTGGTGTATTAGTGTGATTCGTGTCGGACGAATCATTATAAGTAATGAAATCGTGGGATAAAGTAAAGTAATAAATTCTCTCACTTGGGACTCGGAGTGATGAGCCAGAAGATTGATGTTAAAATCGACCATGAGGGGGTAACAGGTCTCTTTTGCTTTGGTTGGAAATTGTGCTAAGGGTCATTGTGAGGTTCTTCACTGGATTCAGGGAAAAAAACACATGGTCGGGTTTGTCGACTATACCATCAATAAATTGGATGAATTGGCAGTACAGAAAGAAAATAAATTAACTCGGAAATCGCAGTCAACGCAATCGATGGATAAGCTCAGTCTGTTGGACCATAGCTAAGACTCAGGAGGGAGAAACAAAAAGACAGACATCTCCTCCACGACGACCTGAATCGAATTGAGTTTTCGACAGGGATAGTTGCCAAAGTCATGAACGGAGGTTTTTTTCATCTTCGGGAAATTAACACAAGTTTCAGAGAAAATCATAGATGCCAAAGGGAAGCAAGTAGCTTAACAAGATCATCTGCTTCTTATTGAGACTATAGGGCAGTTTAAAGGGAAAAGCGAAAGACTAGAATTTAGAGATACTGAGCACTATGGTATGAAGGTTCTCAGAAGTTTAGTACTGGCTAGAAATAAGGAATCAGTCTCGGTTACGTCATTGCGTCAGATAAGAAGGAAGGATGTAGATTTCTGTCAAAGAAAAAGGAGTGTGAGAGGCGCGATGGAAAGGGTTCAGACATCTATTTGTATAGGTGGATAAACAGAGGGTCAACAGGAGAAAAAAAATTACAGTGAAAACAAATTACAAAAGATTGATAACGACAAAAGGAAAGAACTAATAACTGATTGCAAAAAACGTTTCTACAGTAAAGGGTGTTTTAAAAGATTAACTGTTAGGTAACTATTTTCCTATTGGCCAAAAAAATACCAAAAACCTAAGGTTGATGGAAGCTAAGTAACAAAATAGTGTTACTGAAAGTCAAACAACACTTAGCCTTGTTCAAGGCGCTCTACCAACTTCATTCACTGGTTCACACGTCTGATACAAATAATGTCACAGATCATATTAGGCAGAAATCATGCGAGTAGTGGAGCATATTCCCCTCCCTAAAACTAAAGAAATAGCAATAGCATGGCAAAAATACATTTTATCAAGCACCTAATTTGATGGCTCTAATTCCAACTGGCCTATGTTTCATGCTTGCAGCCTTCCAATATCAAGTTCAATAAATTCCACTCAGGCAGAGCGCCTTGTTCTATCTGTTTTTTTCTGCATTTGCAAAAAATTGATATGAGTTTTATACAGGGAAGATTAAACTACAAAGCAATTAGAACAAGGCTGTCGCCCTGAGTAGCCTAGCCCTCCACCTGACCACAATAGGTATTTGTGGTTTTATACCAGACTAGCAGGCTCCTAGATCCAGTGTGCACAACAGACCACCAAGGAGTATACCAATTTGTTTTTTATTGAATCTTTCTCTAGACAGGGTAGCCCCTTCAATGCTAAAGCACTGATTTCAAACCTGCAAACACAATGTTCAAAATATTTGAGAATAAAATGTCGATAAAAAATAGCAAGTTTGTCGGTTCTTAGCAGACAGCCTTGAACAAGGGTAGACAATACTGGCGAGGAATAAGAATTTGCACGCTGCGCAATGAAAATTAGGACATGAGGAATTGCATAATGCGATATAAAATCATGGATAAATTTATACTAAAGTCTAGGATACAAAAAAGTAATGTGGTAGGCAAAAACTTCATGAGGGCCTTATATTCCTGGTGGAAAAAAGGTTACTGAAGGAGACCTGCTCCTTGAGCATGGTTGGTGGTCGGCAGTCCAGATAGACCCTACCAGGGTCTGTGGTATAAACGACTGGTAATGGAGACTAATATCCCTCTGAGTCAACCCAATCCATGTATTTTGAATGTTGTTAATCAGTGCACAAGTTGGTTCGTATAAGGGCATATTAGGCCAGTCAAAATAGAATGAATGCTGCCTTAACCCAACACTAATTGCAACAGAATCAATTCCAACAGAATTGTATTGAGAATACCTTTAAAAACAACATATCAAAAGTCTACTAAAATCAAAGGAGTGCAACATATATTTTTAAGGGGGGGGGGGGCAAGGTTTATACAGGGGTCAAAATATGAAAGTATCAAAACGCGTCGAAAAGTATGCCAACGTGTTCGTTACATTTCCAGGATTAAAAAAGGTATAGTTTGCCATATCTGCAGGTTGCAGTTCAATAGTTATGAGTCAAAATAGGTTCAAGGTCACAATGGGGGTATATTTTCAGATATATCCGTTCGTTATAAAAATGGTGTCAAATTGTTCGTCTAATGGTACAGAGCCCGAAAATATATTCGTTGCATAATTGGAACGCAAAATGTGACTGGGGGGTACAGGGTCTATGGGAGGTCAGTAGTCATAGCTCTGTAATTCTTATATAGAAAGTTCAAACAAAGAATCTATTTACATTTACTTATCTAGTGGGACAAATTTAACAGTTTACAACCAGTCCGATCAAAAACGGACCATTCTATGAATTTTACCCCAGGATGACCTTGAACTGTTATCAGCCTATTGTACTAAAACTATAACGCGTAGATAGGGCAAACTATACCTTTTTTAAACCTTAGGAGTAGCCCAATAAATTGGTACATCATTTAAATCAATTCGAACAATTCTAATTTTTTACCCCTGTACAAACGTTGCCCCCTTATTTCTACATGTTCCACTAGGTTGATTTGGTAGAGTTTTAATATATTATTTTTGGACTATTTCACAGGATATTAACACCAAAATTGTTTCTGTTGCAATTTGTGTGGGGTCAAATCATAAAATTATTGGACTATATGGGCGGCCTTTGGGGTCAAAAAGGTGGCAGCGCAGTATTAAAAGGACCGATGCCCAAGGGTGCAGGGAGGGCCCAGCCTGATTTTTATTTATGATTTTAGTTTTTTTATTTGTTTTGTATATACATTGGATGCATGGTGTTGGTGAGTGCAATTCCAAATAAATAAATAAACAAATTTTATTTTATGTTAATTCAGTGCCCTGAATCCGAAGACAGAGCCGAGACTGTGGGACAGTCTACAGTCCAGAAGGTTTATTTATACGAAAAGCGCTATAGCTGACTACAGCATGGGCTGAAAGGGTTTTCCAATCCAAATCATAAAAAAAAAAATGCTGCAGGTGTGGCAGGAGATATAGGCCTCCGGGCTCACAGTCCGGGAACAATGGTGAACAATAGGGCAATCGATTCAGTTGACTCTTCACGCAACATTAGTTTCACGCTTTATTCCGTTGTCGTCTACGGAGCCCGGTCTATGAATCCTGCCGGACCATATCTCCTTTCACACCGGATCTGCGCCGTGCCTTTCCCGAGATATCCATTGCAAGATGGCGTTCACAGTGAACGCCATAGTTGATAATAGTCGAATCAGCACTACATCAGTAAATGATTATGTTAACAAATATGCTGCTGGACCCAATTAATCAAATTCAAAGTTCATACATACTTCTATTTCAAAATGGTGCCAAAACAGTTATTTCTAGAATTATCCCGATATAAACAGCAAATTCTTTATGGATTAAAAAGTATTTACGAATATCCTGGTACATACTATTGGATACAATAAGCATATTTATGATATTTGCAAGTACTCCGATGAGTCAGGCATATGGCAGCCAAAATCTTTTAAAAAATCTTTGAAAAATTTTGCATGTACAATTTTAGTAATATCAGCGGCAAATCCAAAGAAATTGTGTCAATATAAAATTAGAATTGAACTTTGACCACCAACCCAAATGATACCAGAAAACACTGACTTCTAATCAAGCGTCAATTTCAAAATAAAGGCAAATTTGGACGAAAATGGTGGTTTTTTTTCAATTTCTGGCATATTAGTTTCTATATGGATGTTGCCGTATTTCCAAAAGAGTCAGGAATGTCTGTGGTGAAGTCGGGTATAGCCAAGTTGACGGATTAATTCTTCATAACCAATTAGTTTTTATGTGTGGCCCAAACTTTAAATTTGTATCATTTGTGCTTTTGTGATTTTAATTTTTTGGCCTGCCATATTGCTGACTTAGTCTCAAAAGCAGTTTAAAAAGTATCGGAAATGTATTAATCATTGTCCAATAAAATAAACCTATATATTTCGTATATATTTCACAAACCTATTACATTTGCTAAGATCTGGATGTTCTAAAGTTATCTTTGTGGCAGGCCATTTTGAACGTGCGTGTACAACTTTCCAAATTGAATCAATGGATTCACATAAATATTACTGATGTAGTGACTGAATTCGAATATTATCAGCTATGGCGTTTAATTTAGGACGCGAATATCTCGGTAAAGCCAAAGCCCCGAGCAGGCAGCAATTGCATTTTTTACGATTGTACGGTGAAGACCCTTTAAGACCCTGTTGTTGTCAGCAGTTATGCGCTTTTCGTGTGAATAAATAAACCTTTCTGGGTTCCCGCCCGATATCACGATTATTCTTGTCTACAACACCCATAACACCATGACACGGAAGTGAGAGTTCTATATATCCCATTGAACGTTTCTCATTCCTTTTACGATTATAAACACATTGTTAAAAAATAAATATTTAAGAAATTTAGCTTAAAGCCAATATTGTATCGGAAACAGCTGTATTTGCTTGAATGTATACCGTACACAGATGTTTGCGAGTTTTTATGACAACACCAAAATAATATGAGTACGAGGTTCTGAGTACGCGATGTAGATAGAATGCGTATTTACACTTTCCTGTGCCTCCAAAAAACGCTTAATACTGTTTAGAACACTTCTCTCGCAGCTTGGACATGAATAGTCCACTCAATCTACGGTAGACCTGGAAAAACTGCTACAGAAGGTTTTCTGGCTGTAACTCCCGAACAACATCATCAAAAGGTAGGAAAAAGGAAGATGGTAAGACATCTAATTTGCATAAAACCTATGCTGCATATTTGCCGTATATTTTGGTTATGATACCAATATTACAAGGGGGACGACCCGATTTAAGTACCTAAAAGTTTTCATCTTGCTCGACTGGTCTTCCACCCTAAACCCCATCGTAGAGTTTTGCGCTGGCATATTTTCAACCCGTTTTCATGCGAGAGCTAAAAAATGATTTCTTAGCCCTTAAATGGTAAAATTAATATCGGTCGACCAAAAAGGGGGGGTAATATTTTTTTTATGTTCTTTTAAAATAAAACCAAATATCCTTTAGCCCCAAAGATTTCACAGGATATAAATGACAAAAATAGAGCTTTCTCAAAAAATACCAAAATGTTGACCACTTCTGGTAAATCTTGAGTATGGGGAGGTACTATTAGCGAATGGCCACGGCCCTTTAACTCTTGAGTCTAGACCCTAGGTACTTGAGGTCTAACGTTTTTAGTTGGGGACCGTGTGTAGTGCAAGATAGGTTGATGATTCTCTTTCCTAATCGACGGTCATGTATTTCATTCCGTCTCTTTGGCATTTAGATGTCGGCTGACTTATTCTGACAGCATTTCTCAACTGATGGTTGTAGTAGATCTTGTGACAGCACATACACATCCCCGTTAGAGCTCGCAGTCAAGGGTCTGTGAGATGAGAACTTTGGTGGACGTCAGGAAGGCTTGACCCCAGGAAATGACACCCCTGTGAAAATGTTCAATTACTCATTGACCCCATTTTCTCTTTCCTGCTACACTTTTATCACAAGTTTGCATACAATTATCCCCTTTTTTTATAGAATTTGAACACCCAAATTCAAAATTTTCGCAGCCTACGTGCACAGTTTTAACAATTTTATAATTTCATGGCAGCAATTTTATAATTTCACGACAAATGGCACTTGGAACTCTAGAAAAGAGGCACTTCCTATTTAACTTCAGGTTTTAACGTCATTGGCCCCCTTCTTAAAGTTTCATACTGGATGGCCCCATCTTTATTCAGCTTGTGTACCAAATGACCCCGTATTTGTGGGTACATTTTATCTGAAAGGACCTGGGAAAGGATCCCGGTGAGGCGTGGATATCCAGGTGGGGTTGAAGAGAGACCGAAAAGGATCCTATTTTCACCTTGCCGAGGCACATATACCCATCACTTCGCATAGGAGTGCCCCCAGACATTAGTTGACCCAATGTGTTTGAATAAATACTGATAATAATTTGCTAAATAAAGATCTCCCTATCCCGATTGCAATCTGACAAATCATCTAGAATGCAAAATTAATTTTGGCGGGAAAACTGCGGCCATCTTGAATAATGATCATCACTTTCCACTTTTAATATATCAATTGCAAGTGCTACACACCGTGAAGGCATAGCCATGCAAAGCATGTTCAAATACTGACAGAAAAATGGAAAATCTCCCTAAACATGCATTTATGAGCTATATACCTTTGTCGAAATATGGGCGTATACATCCACGTAAGATAAATGCAAATTAGCATGTTTTGCCAGGCTTCCCTTTTTCTACCTTTTTGATATGTTGCTTGGGAGGTCTTTTACTGCTAGTTACAGCAAGAAAACCTTCTGTAGCAATTTTGTCCAGGTGTACCTAAAATAGTTCAAAGATTGAGTGGACACTCAATCTTTGAACTGTCTGTAACACATAATACTAAACTAACAATAAAGCCATATGAGTAGCCCAGAATAAATTCTCGTTGAATAATTACTACACTTTCCAATTTAGAACCGGACACAGAGGAGAAATATCAACTTGCATATCAAAAATTCAAAGAATAAAACTGATTATAACATGTGTGGTCCTTTGTGTTAATTACAATGGAAACTAACAAGTTCAAAGAAAATTAATATTGTTTTGATTAGTGACTTTATTTTTATTCGATTTCTAAGATAATGCACAGGCCTTTGAATTATACATTGTAATGTTAATGTAATTTTAAAAATTAATTTAAAAAGGTAATTTAGCTGATTATAAATGTCAGGCAATTTTGCCCATTTAAACTCGACATCCGAGATCTAGGAAAGTCAACACCCTGGCCCTAACAACTATTTGATATATTCACCGGTTAATAAGGGAAAATGGAACAACGTACACACGTTTTATCAATTGGTTTTCCCATTTAGTTGATTTTGATCAATTTAAGCGAAATTTGACCTTTCTTGTCCCATTTCGATTTAGAAACCTATATGATTTTTTTTTTAAACTCATAGGTTTCTGAATCGAAATGGCTGGCATTGTATTTACCATGTTTACCTTATTGGGCTCCGTGGTATAAACGCATATATTCTTATGACCTACTGTACATAATGCCAGAGTAGAACAAAGTGCTACGTTTCGTTATTTCACCCATTTTAGTTGATTTGGATCAGTTTAGGATGAATCTTGTCTCATTTATATTATTTTGACTCGGAAATCTGTAAAGTTAAATTGCCATCCCTCTATTAACCTGATGTAAAGGCAAACACTCATATGACCTACTTTGAAAAGAGTGCATTTATAATGGATTTGGTCATTTCAATCCCTTAATCTGTCAATTAATCCAACTGTAAGACCCTATATTCATGATTTAATGACACTTTGGATTTGTAAGTAAAAATGTATCAATGAAATACCTTGAGAAAAGGAGTTATTAAAATGAATTTAACCATTTTTGGACATATTTTGACCTATTTTGGCCATTTTAATATGAAAACTAGAATGACAAGCAATACAGATACTTATTGACGTTCCCCTGAGATGTAACGGCAACTATTTTCCCCTGATTTTTGGACTCGAGGTATCCATTTGGACCATTTTTGATCTTTTTTGCCAATTTGACCCAAATTCTATAAAGTGGAATGACTCCAATTTATCATCCCCTTAATTATACTCTTTGAAGGTATATGGACATGTGCTGATAGATTATTTACGAAATGAATGAATTTCGACTGACCTTCCTATATTGGACCAAGTTTTGTAACCATTTTTGGGGCCATTGTTACCTAAAATAAAAAAAAATGTAAAAAGGCCACACCCCATATAGTGATTTGTATCCCCTGGTGGTAGGAATCCACGAGGTGGACCCTTTGTACAAGCGACGGGCGTATACGGTTGTAACAAACTACTCCTTCAAATGTCATATTTTGGTCCTTTGACCGGCCTCTACAAGCGCAACTGATCTTTCCCCCTCCCCCTTGACCGTATGGAACTGGAAAGACCATATCTCCAAGATCCAAATCAAGTGTCCAGAAGTATTGGCGTTCTTAAAAGACTCAAATCCAACCCCACTAATATCCTGTTTCCATTATACAATACTCTTGTTCTTCTCTATATTTCATAGCAGTAATATTGCCTGGGCAATTTCGAATAATACCCTTAACCATCATCACTGTCCATGGATCTCAAATAATCCATTATTAAAAAATTCAAAAATTTTAAACAAAACTTTTCAAAAAACGAGCCATCCGTTTGTACTTGTTTCTCCCTATTTAACTCATTCTAACAATTATTCCACAAGTTAAAAACACTTAACATATTCGATTAATAAGCTCAAACGCAATCTTCATGTACCGTTGTTAACAATAACCTTCCCAAATCATTTGAAAACTTCTTCTATAACCACAAAGATATTCATAAATATAACACTAGACATGCCAACAATTTTATTCCAATTAAAAAAACCAACTTTCAACTTAACTAAATACTCAATCAAAAATTCCTGGTCCTAGGATGTGGATTCCCTTGACCAAAATTTAAAAATACATCAAATGCAGTCAGATAATTTACTAAATCAAATTTAAAAGTTCAAACTTATTTCCAAATACTACTACGTATATCCTCTTTACTTTTTGGTTTTTTCCTTGTTTGATGTACATCATCCGCTTAATTTACCCATAACTTTCCATTGCATATAAATTACATACCATTCCTCCGGTTTACATTTATATAATACTATTCAAATTTTAAATCGGTACACCGTAGCTGCCAACATTTTTGGCCTTTAACATTCTATTAGGCCCCAGTTCGTTGAGCTTATTCTGACTGACACTCTTCCCAGATATGATATAGCTCATTAACTTCGCCATTCTCAAACTGTATGTTTTATACCCCATATTATACACATTCAACATATGACAATCACTTCCTGAACACCCGGTCCTGTCCTGTTTGTTTTGTCCTGTCTGTTTGTTTTTTGTCCCCGCACTTGATGGCCGACAAAAGTCCCACTTTCTATGGGTGGGGCAATCTGAAAGTTCATTGATTTCTTAATGGCCTCTCCCACACACATCTTCCCCATACTCATTATTATTATTTCCACATGTTATTATATCTTTATATGTTTGTGTTTTAAAGGCTGACTCAAAAAAGATTTCGAAATATAATAAAATTTTAAATATGATATATAATTATTATAGATTTAATTTGGATGCTTATTGTATTAATTATAGTATACTGCATATACACTGTAAAATTCTCCCAAATGTTAAACACTATAATCGATTAACGTTATTGTATTTATTAATATATACTCACTGGAGATGAGGATGGTGTGAATTAAAATAATGTCTAAATCTCTAAATTCTAAACGATGTTTTTGGCATGTCGAGTCTTTGTCCGCATTGTAAGATTTTCGTGCAACTTGTGACTTTAAGTATTATTTCAGTTTTTATCCAATAATATTTTTTTTGTCTCTGTAGGTTTTTCTGTATTTTAGAAATGTCGTTAATAGTGTTTAATTTATCCATACGGCGCTCTAAAAATGTCAAAGAATGCCTAAGATTATCTTAGCAAAGTAGTGTAATGGAGGTGTTCAACAGAAATGTACGTAATTACAACCAAAAAAGGAGTTCAAATATATAAATCCCAAAGAATTGAGATACCCGCATTGTTAACCAAGGCCAATAGTAACTCTGGTATAGAAGATGGTGTAACTGATCTCAATGAATCGCCCACATTTTAATTTGTGATTTGCATTAAAAAACGCAAAAATGATTTTAATCCATTAAGATTTGAATATAATTCCACAACAGGAAATAAAGTGCTGTGGTAATTATGACATTTACCAATGCTCACATCTCAAACCCGAAAGTTTTAGTCTTAGACTCAAATGCAATTGTGGAGAGTTGTTTTTTTTTAAGTGCATAAGAAGTTTTAAAAAAAATAAAGAAACTTTATGGATTTTTATTAATCACTGAATTGTATTTTAACTCGTCTACCTGAACCATTTGTAACAAAACTCCGGGGGGGGGGGGGGGGAGGTTCCACCTTCTCCCTGTTTTTTCCTAATGAACATTCCGATTCCTTAAATTTTGATCCACAGGTTAGCTTAATAAGTACCAACATTACTATTATGACAGGTCACTATGACGTCTAAGTTGAGGAAAGTATGATCGTCGACCGCCGTCTCACATAGTGACGTATTTGCAAAATACGCATTTCGAGAAAACGGCTTTTGAAGATTTCGATTTTAATTGCTCCATACCGGTTCAAGTAAAATAAGTTCAATTTCAATTTGTTTTTACTAATAATACTGCAAATATATTAGATATTTAAAAATGATGTTAAATAAATCCGTCACTCTGTGAAAACGACAAAACAGCAATTTAAACGTGTAAATAACAAAATACGTCCCGAAAATACGTCGTTTTTAAAGTGAACGCGTTTGCGCAAATACGTCACTATGTGGAAACGACAAAATAAAATTATTCGTTGTGAACTGAAAATAAGTCGCACAATTACGTCACTGTGTGAAACGAAGCATACTAAAAATGCAGATACGACGCTATGGGCATGCGCCAGACTAGATTTCCGACAAATACGTTGTTATGTGCGGCCACAATTTAAAGTTTTGCAAAATACGTCATAATAGGTTAATTAATTATTTGACTAATTTAGCCCACTTTTGAGGTTGAAATTTGGTGAATTTGTAGAGTAATACAAAATAAACGTATATGCTATTTCTCCAAAAAGTCCATCATCCCATCAAATAGTGCCAAAACTGCATGAAATCTGTACTTCCGAACTTTTTTGGCGAAAAGAATTGAATTTCTGTGTGTCTAGGAAAAATTGACAGTTTTGCTGACATTGCGAACTTTATGACGTCATGTTCCGGTCAGTATAGGCATGTTGGTATCATTTTGGTTGCCATGGAAAGAGGAGGACAACCCTATACCCCGGTGGATGTTTGTTTTAGCATGAAAAGGAGAGTAAAATGTCAACTTTAAATTATATCCCGAATTATATACATCAAAAACTTTGGCACCAGTATAAAGGGGGGTTTTTGGGGCAAGGTGGAAAAAAGGGGGGGGGGGGGGGTTAACCTTCGGTAGACGATGGGGGCTACGTATTAGTGAACTCTCAGAAAATCATTAAAAAGAGAAACCCCAATGACTATTTAAATCTTCCTGGGTACAATATTGAGTACACAAAGAGGGTTTGATGAAAGGTGTCGTACTAATAATAATTCTCCATTTTATAACGCGCACGCGTTCGCGATTGGAGATTCTTATTACGCTGACATCCGGAAAATCATTTCGCATTCATCTAGGTGGCTGGATAAGGGCACAACTTTGTCAGCATTTGGGTTAATTCATCAATAACAGCTCCCCAATTGTTGCGTGGGTCGATGGAGGACTAAAGTATCTTTGCCCAAGGACACACACACGTTGGTCATGGAGGGGTTTTTGAACACGATTTTAATGCGTCTTCTAATGATCACGGGTCCTGCGCTTTCCACTGGACCACACGTGCCAAGGATAAAATACATGCGTAAGCAATGATAGTCAGTGATGATGTGGCACAAAGTTCGTCTACACTTTCCATTATTTTACAGGAGAAGCATTTTTGTGTTTCGTTCTTTTTGTGACTTTTCAAAGGAAAAATAATAGTACACACGACAAAAATGTATTTTTTTTAAAATATCTTATAGATATATTTCATTTCCGGCCAAGCGACATGGGCTTTATTTTCAACGTTCGTGTGCGCGGACCGGACATATTCTCCACGGACAAGAGTAAGATCCATCCTTTCTACTGTAGAAACTAGGTAGTGAAATTTCAAGGAAGATAATGCTAGCTCCTCTTTTGACGTAATCGTCAGATTTCCTCTAGGGACTTTTCTCTTGTTTTTTTTTTTTTTAGTGATATGGTAACCCGGACAGAATTCGTAGTTAAGTTATTCTCTTCCTCCGGATTTCAGCTTTTTCCGCTACAAAAATATATGAAAAGAATAGGTAATGACACTATTAAGGACAGGAGCAATCCGCATGAGTAAAGGCGAAGGTGTAGTCCCCTGTCAGTCATGGAGATATCCTATATAAGGAAGAAAAAATGTGTGAGGGATATTTTTAATGGAATAATCTTTATTTGGCCCTACAAAATCTATCTTGTGACAAAAACAAAGTGGACTATATTAACATTGGAATTTCCCCCACGATCAGGCCTTTTGGAAATATAATTATTAACCGCAAAAAAATAATGATTGTAACCGTGCAAAACACGCTTCGTAGCCCAGCAAATGGGTCCACCACAAATCATTAAAGCAATAATGGAACACATTTTTTGAAAGTTGATAGTTGGCACAGTTACGTTGTTAATTGTCTAGGAGGAAAGTCTACCTGCGAAAGGAATGCTAAGAAATGCGTTATTTTCATCAAAAAATAAGCGATTTGCTAATTAGAATGGGATCCAGATATTGGATTAAACCGGCAGAGCTGGAAATGCTACAGTACGTTGATGTCCGTCCATGATGAAATAGTGCCACTTCGAGAAGATAACTCTAACTGGACTTGCCTGAACCAATAAAACAACTAATGGATGAGAGTAGACAGGTACATGTCGCTATTTCCCGGTATTTCACATTGGAAGGCCGTTTTCCAGCAGCCGTTGAATTATATCGGGATCCCCGATAATAAGTTATTCTAATTAAAAATTCCTTCGTTTGTGTGCCACACAGACATTTTCGAGCTTAACCATTCACAGGTATAGTTGTACTAGCCAGTTAACAATGCCAACCATTGTAAAAAAATCGCAATTTTTTTGAAAATTGAGGGGCGCATCTTCAAAAAAAATGTGCTCATATTGGCTTTAGACACCCGCTAAACACCGCGAAGAAAAACTTGCATTTCCCGCGCTTTAAGGAACGCGATTTGTTTAGAATCATTACTGGAGACAAATACTATACATTACAACAAGCTCCACGCGAGCTTAAGCAGCATTGACAAACTAGAATTAGGATGAATGTCATACACTAGTCTATATACATATTTCTCTCAGCCAATATACGCGCGCCGGCGAGCTTGGCGATTAATGAAGTAAATGCATAAAACATACAGTGATCACGAAGTGACACCCAGACACGAGGTGTGAATTCCTATTGTAAACACTCGCACGCTTCGACGAAGGCTACGGCTCGGTTGCGCGATTAAGTACGTATATCCTGTTACTAAAATTGAAAAAAAAAGTTTGCGTTGTCGGAAAATTGAAACCAGTGTTTGAAAATTCTCAAAACTGGCAAAATATCGAAAGGCTTATGGGAAAAATGGATGCTCACGTAGAAATTGCGTGTTAACTTTCCGGGATCTGCGAGCACGAAGTTACCGAGCAAATAAGTTCAATTTTCTCGCTTAGGTTCTATAGGTTCACCCAACTACGACAAACACTAATATTCGAAAACAAAAATAGTATAAACGGACCCTTCTGATGTAAAAACCTCCATAGAACCCCTTGTTTTCCGGAGAGATATTGAGCTTAAGTGTTCATATTTTACACACATTCGCTATGGAAGGACTGGTAACGTTAGTCTACTCGCGCAGGACCAATTTAGATAACTTATCTTTCGCAGTCTGTCACACAGGAACTACACACAGTGGGGAAATACTCAGCAGGACCCTGCCGTACCCGAAGGCGGTGGCATGCAGGCATTTTGCAGGTAAATGTAGCAAGGG
Organism: Ophioderma brevispina; assembly: GCA_023653785.1. NCBI lineage: Eukaryota > Metazoa > Echinodermata > Ophiuroidea > Amphilepidida > Ophiodermatidae > Ophioderma > Ophioderma brevispina. The sequence goes on along the minus strand of JAMKCH010037541.1, from coordinate 109,031 downwards.
CATCATGCAAAATACTACTTCGACCGAGGAAGCATCAGCTGTTACGCAGCATTTTTCAGTAAAGTAACCGAATTCCAGAACTTGAGAGACTGGGTATAAAGCTCAAGTGGAAATCCCAATACAGCAGTTGATGTTTTTGAGGGTACGTTTAAGCTCTTCGTTGGTAGTTTTGTCGAGCGTTTTCTGTGACCATGTTTGTTTATATAGTCAGGCACATGGACGTAGTTTTGGCCCGCGGACCATTACATTTTTAGAAAGGGGGGGATGATCGTTAATATGCTTATCAACTTGTGTTGTTCACGAAAAATAAAGAACTAGTATGCAGGGGAAAACCAGAAGATTTGACCCAGCACCGTTTTTTGTTTCAATAATATTGCAGAAAGAAAAGGGGACTATGGATTTGATTGGGAATCAAACAGCAACAGAGGCAGTGAAAGCAAAATGCTGCAAAGTCCAGGTGAAGTTTGGGCGAGCAGTAAGATTAATAAAAGCTACTTCACTGGAATGTGGGAAAAATCAAACCTTCTCTGAAGAAAAAAGATATGCATGTAGCGTTAGAGGCAATAGCTGCCACAAGGGCAAAGTACTTCAGGACAATTTTGCATCTCTACTAAAACCATTCAAGCAGCCTTTTTTATATTATAGAGCCTATCATTTATTTAGTTAAGTTTATATTTGTTCGGATTGGTTCAGTCCACGCACGCCCCGAAGTTCTCTGATTCAGGAAAGATTATTGTCCTTGTTTTACCCAGAAAGAAAAGATTTCCTGCATCAGTATAGCTAATCTGATGTGTAAATGAAAAGGGTTTCAACACGGTAATTCGGGCTTTATGATACAGTATGGCAATAAGGGACTAACTTTAGCAATATCATCAACAATGGGCAGGATCTTGTTTTACTGCCTTCTGCAAACAGGTGAATTGGTGGTTTTGGATTAGTTGGCACATTGGATAAATTTAAATTATTGATTAGTCCGTAGTTGAAATATTCCAGACCAATTGTAAAACATTTAGTGAAGTTTATATTCTGGATGTTCAGTCATGCACGCGCAAAGATCTCAAAGATGAAAACATTCTACGGTCTTCTTTTTTAATTCATAAAAAAAAACTAAGGACATTTACAATTTTAACAAAAAAATCATAAAAAATACAAAAACTATGGAAACGAGGCACGGGAGAATGTTTCTTTTTTCTTGTCTCAATTAGTTACAAACATTTCCCCAAGAGAAGACTATAAAAACAATTCAACATTAAATTATAAATTAAAATCAAAACCAAACATATTACCATTAAGGCAAGATTCAAAAAGAAAAAAGAAAAAAAAGGCAATCAGAAAGTATAACATTTAAAGCGGCACTCGTAACTCGAAACTGTTATCTTAAATATCTTTTGGGGCAGTTACAAAAAAAACCAAGCATGGTATAAGGGAAAGGAAAGGAAAAATAAGCATCGGGGATGGGGCTATAAAACGATATTTCCCCCAATTATGATAATAGCTACACAAAACGTTTAAAATGGACAACAGCAGGCTGTAACAAAGCAATACCAAATTGCTGGTTAGATAAAAGGAAAGAAATACGCATCGGTACAAAGTTTGTTATCAAAACGAATGATGATTTGAGTCTAACCAGAACATTTCCACGGAATGCATGTGAATAAAGTAACATTTCAAATCTGCAAACACCTCAAAGATATCAACCCCCTAAATGAAAATGGGATCGTTTTCAAATCATGTTATGTTGATATGGTACGTAAACAATGACCATGAGCCAAGCATAGAAACAGTTTGCGTATGCATAAGCATGAGGTGATGGTGATTATGCTGGGCAGGGGGTGGGTTAGTAACATTTTATGAATATTGCCAAAGGTACCTATAGTAAAAACTGTTCAGATGTTTTTAAAAAATTGGGTCGACGAATTTGTTCAGAAGGGTTCTAAGCCAAAACTACCTGACAAGATTTTACTTTATTGAACGAAGCTACCAGGCTTAGAATCGGCCCTCCATGCCGGTCCTGTAGGAAGTCAGGTTCAAAAGTAATAATTTTGAGAGCTCCAGGTACCTACATGAAATTTTTACAAAAGGCATAATACTTTGGTATTTATAGAAAGATAACAAAATGTAATTTACATTCTGTGCAGATACTATAGCCAAAAACAGGCTTCTGTTGGGAAGTAATGCTCACATAAGTAGAAAGGTACCCGGTGGCATTTTCCCTTTACAATTTTGTGTGTGATGTAGCGCGTGCATTTTTCAAACTTCCCGTTTCTATGGAGGATGTCCGTAAAATTGTGTAATGAATATTTCATGGTCCCAGTGCATCATTCGCTTTAGTAAGCAGTGGTATTCGACATAGAGGGTAATTTTCCAATCCCAAAGGTTATTTTGAATAGACCGTTAATGAGTACGCCATTCTCTTCTTCTAAGCATTGGAGCAAGGCAAACGTATTAACCTTTCTTAAAGAAATTCAAAAGCCTTTGCCATATCGAGATCCTTTGCCATATCAAAGAGTACCTTGCTCATGCCATGACAATTTCTACAAGTAGTCTTCATTAAGTACATCTGGCTTGCAAACATGGCGTCCAAAAAACAAGAACCTGCGTGTCCGTTGATTTGCGTGATGCACTACTGTTCAAAGCATTTTTGAGCGGAAAAAGATAGGAAAAAGATAATCAGTGATCACGAAAGGCTACTTCAACCCTCGTCTTACCACCCACTAACGAACTTCCTTCCGGTGCACTAAAATACAAAAAGATTTATTAAAAAGCTTTCAGGTAATTGTTTTCTCATCCTTTCCGGTCATTTTAGCCAAAAAAAAAATAAGGTAGCACCAAAAATTACTATTCGCCGACTCGCGGACTTTATTGTGACGCCATTATTATGACATTATTGTGACGCCATATTAGGTATGTTGGTAATTATTTTGGTATCAGTGGTAAGCAGGGGCCATAGGGCTATCCACAGGTATCAAAATCAGGTGCTTTATAACAAATTTTCATGAGTTGGCAAGCATCTCCTTGGTAAACCGTATTACAAAAAAAGGCTTGTAAGACGACGGTTAACAATGACAAATATATGTACGCCATATTCATATCGTATTCGCCTAACTTTCTTTTCTTTAAGCTTTATTTCTTTAAATGTGTATATCTGTCATTTCTTTGATTTAGTTCAATGTTAATGAACATTGTTGTGGTAGGCCAAATTAATCTATTCCGTCAATATCGAATGACAATATTTTGCTTTGTTGGCCATTTATTCATCACCGCTACGTGATTTATTGTATAAACGTTTACATTTGTAAAAAAAAAATGATCCCATAACCTTATTTCTTACCCGTAAAACAGCCTCCCGTGAGCCTTGCTAACCCACTCGCCAATATCAGCCAGGACATCATCTTGGTCATATTAAAAATATCTGAAAACTCCCCTGTCAAAGCAAAACACAGGGCCAATGTTGCGCCACTCATGCCTTCATAGATGACGTCCAAACATACAAACAATGAAAATCTTGTGCAAAGGCGTGAAAAAACTAAGACCAATCCGCTCACAAATAGCGAAATGGAGAGGATGAAATTTTTACTGAGGTTGGATTTATTTACCAGATCCGTGAAGCCATTTTGAAGATCAGCTTACTCAGAGCGCCAAAGGTCGTTACCGTCGTAAGTTCAGTGTCGGAAATTAACTCTACGATCTTTCAGTAAGGCACAAGATTATATCATCTACACTTCCCAACTACGGGCTTCGTCAAAAGAACTAAAATTGCTAGTAATAAAACAACCGAAGGCCTTATTACAAACAATAGTTAGGTCGAAAACGTTCCCTGTAACATCGTGCAAATAGCGTTACAATTATTGTTTCCTCGAATGTCATCAGATTTTAATGATCAAGAGGGCTGGTAGATTTCAGTAACTTCGTTTCTTGTCTGTTCGATATCGCTTTATAGCAAAACTGCAAGGATTGATTCAATGTGACAGCACCCAAAAGGCAAAAAGTGCCCCTCCAACCGTACATGTCCAGAAATAGTTTGAGTCACTAGGGGCAAAGATAATGACCCCAACGGATACGCCACAAACAGCAATGCCACAAAGATACGGAGTAGTAGTATCTAGTGAAGCAGAGTAGTATAGTAGTTTCCAAGTTTCTGCCATCCGTAGACAGTAATGTGATCTAAGTCCCAGGACCGTGTAAATAAAATGGATAGGGGTTCATTTATAAAATTATTCTTTCCTGATAATGTTTTATAAATGACATTTACCTTTAAACACCTCTTCTAACGAGCCATTTTGGACCAAAATATCGAAGGGGGGGGGGGGGGACGGGGTGGTTACCACCCCCCTTGATTTCGTTACTGAAACATACGATTCCTGTAATTTGGTACCACAGGATAGTTTTGAGTTTATTCTTTCCAGTGGATCAAACATAAGTAACCCAAACATCTCCCCATTATGACGTCCACATGTTGAAGAAAGTATGATAGGAAAGTATGAAAATACTGAATATAGAGTGGAAAACTCGAAAACATTATTTTTTTTTATTAAAGCCCCCTAAAATGCTCTTATATTAAACTGTCATTTTTTCAGCAGAGCCAAACATCGCAGTAAAATGTATAGTCCTAACGTGTTTGGCCAAACTACGGCCCCTATTCTACACCGGTTGGCTCTCAAATGACATTTTGCTGACATGCATAACCTTATGACGTCATTGTGACATAGTAGTGCTAGGCCGGTTGGTACTTATTTTGGTAATCAATGGAAAGAGGATCGCATATCTAATCTATTGGTACCAAATCAATGACTGTTAGTTCCTGTGTTGGTGCTAGGCATGTTGGTACTTCCCCACCCCGGGGGGTTGTTGCCACCCTCCTCCATCACTTTGGGATACCCCTGTATCTTACCTAACCCCCGTTGTATTTTTGTTTTTGGATGAAAAGGAGCGGAAATTTCAATTGGCTAATTACAATTAAATATTTGGCAACCAAAAAGGGGGTTTTAGCAAGCCGGGGAAACAACCTGAGGGTGGGGGAGAGATATCGTGCCCGTTTGTTTTTTCAAAAGGAACTAGCAGTGATGCCTATTTCGGCTAAAATAAAAAACATCCACGTTCCAATTATGTTTCTAAAGTTAAAATGTGTTCAAAAAGGAATGAAATAAGAATGTACACACAATCGACGTACGACTTCCTTGCCTACTAATGCAATAACCCTAGACGTTTTGTGTATGCAATCAAAATCAAATGAGGCAACCCTTTTTAAAGTAATATTCGTGGCATACGGCTGTACCGTAAGTGACCAAGGGTTTTCACTCCCGTTGGTGCCCAATGCGGGGGGGGAGGATCCATGGGACCCCCCCTAAGAAACCACTTCCCGAGGGAATTTTTTTACGAAATTTATACCACATGTTAAGGATCACCCAAACCAGCATACACAATAAGATTTGTTATTTTGGGGCAAATTAGGGCGCAAAACACTGCGAAAATTGGGCAAAAACGGAAAATTCAATGAAGCCTTGCTCTTACTCAACAAATTTAGAAACCTTATTTTATGTGATATCTATTCTAGAAGGCCCAAATTACTTATTATTTAACACAACCCACAGTTTTAGTGAATCCTGTATTTGTTTATGGGTGTTGCAAAATACACGTCCCACCATTTTCCCCATAAGTTTGTTCCGTAACGGTTCGGCAACGGGCATGATTAATTGTTTGTTTTTTACACATAAAGGTTTAATTTGTTTTTATGAATGTACTAATATTGTTTATACATGTATGTGTGAACTTATAATCAGCCAAACAAAAATTTGCTTTGGTTCTCGGTTTATCCTTATTTTTAAAAATATCTCAAATGGACTTCGTTAGTTCCCAAGGGGGGGGTCCATGGACCCCCCTAAGTAACGTCATTAACGGCTTGGCCGATTTTAATTATTTTGATAAAGAAAGCGCATTAAAGTCAGACAATTAACAAAACTTTCGGGGCAAAAATCCCATGCGTAAAGCGGCCCGCGCGGGGGTCGGGCGTAAAACAAATTTTGGGGGTCCCTAGACCCCCCCCTTTGTCACGTAGTGTTTAAGACCATACCCAGTGCTGACTGTGGAAGTGATCATGGGCTTTTGTGGCATGTACGAATCTAAAGTGAACGTTAACCACTGGAGAAAACGCCAGCAGAGATTTTGGGCGAAATACACTGGCACAAAAGATCTTCGGCATAGTTTTTTCGATCAGTACTTTGCCAAAGTCGGCCCTTTTGGAATTTTTCGAAATATACATTTTGTTGCCTAGGTCTTGGCCTCTTTCATTTAACATTAACACCTCGCTGTAAAAAGCGTGTGCAAAAATGGCTGAGATAGAGTTGCCGCGAAAGACGCAACCCCCAAACCAAAAGATTCAGTTTTTCGATTTTTCAATGGTCACTGTGTGATTCAACGCAAATAATACGAGTGTATTGATTTTACACAAAGATGTTTTCCAACTGAAGAGCGAGAAAGGCAACTTGCAACATTGATAGTGGTCCCAGTGAAAATCCCAAAACCTCAACTTTTGGTTTTGGGTGGTTTTGCGTCTTTCGTGCGTTCATATCCAGCCATTTCTGCACGCCTTTTTTACAAGCCAGGTAATAAATGAAAGTGCAAACCTAGACAATAAAATGGTTATTTCGAAAAACTTTCAAATGGTCTGGCTTTGGCACAGGACTGATCGAAAAACATTCCGAGATACTTTTTGTTCGCAGGTGGTATATAACCAGGCAAACAGTACATATTTAATAAAAAGGTCTATCTGATGGCCAGTGGGATCTAGAAGAAAAACTCAATCTCAGGGCCAACCTCTTTTCTCACACTGCAGCCTTCACGTTGTCAGTTAAATGCTCTCCATCTCCGAATAATTTAGTGCTTGCACACAAAACGTTTAGGAAGTGGTACCGGGGTCGCATACTAACATTGGTCATCATAGCTAATACCGAGGGATGTGAGTTCATGAAAAAGATGGTGACACAATTAAAAGTGGTGGAAATTTGTATACGACGCCGTTTTCCAACATGGCACCATCTTAAAGACAAAACACCGAAGGACATTGTTTGGTGTTAAATGTTTATTTTTTTTGGTCAAGGGTTCAATAAAACCATTTCCAAAACGATCCAATGTTGCATGTGCCTACATTTTCAAAGATGCTGACATATTGGTTAACACCAACCTTACATTTCTTAGTATATGCCTATGAAGATGATTGTGGTGTGAAAAATTAATAATTCGGGTTCAAGAGTTCAATATAATTTCAAAACTGTCAGATGAATCTAAAAGTAATGGAAGTTTCATACTCACATTTTCCAAGAAATCCACATATAAAAGGCAAAATACTTTATTTCCATGAGCACCAACCGCACCTAGCATGACGATTTTGGTGACAAAGTGTATGCTTTTTGCTCAAGCATTTCAACATCAATATTTAATTATTTTATTTAATCTTTCTTTAGGCAGGGTAGCCCCCTTCAAAGCTAATGCACTGGTGTCGCAAGAGTCCCTGCAGTTACAAATACAAGATACAATACAACTGACAGATGAATGCACATACATGTAAATATTAACAATGAGAATATAAACATATATATAATATAAACATGAAACTCAGACAGGGTTTTACAAAACAAAGGTTTTTGATTTGGCCAAGACTCTTGTTTTTAAATTAACTTAACATCTGGCAGGAGGCCCCAGTCCCATTTTGGTACACGTTGATGAAAGTCCTTTTCCCTGCTGTAACGTTCCAGATAGTTCAGATCAGCACAGTTTTTTTTTGACTCTAGTACCTTTGAAGTGAATTTCATGCATAACGACAAATTGAGATGAAAGGTAACTGGGGCCATACCTTTTAAACTTTAAATGTTATAAAATTACACATTTGGTTAACCACCTGTCATTTTAGTTTGTTCCATTCATCAAGCAACCCATCAATGTCATTAATTGGTGTTCGTATATCTGCAGATAGAAAATCCGGCTAACCTGTTACGCAGAATTTGGAGTGACTTTAAAAGCTCCTTAGAATCAGTTTTGTCCAACAACTGCAGTAGTCAAAGTTGGTCATGACTAAAGCATTTGCAAGCGTGATTAGGGTGTCTTTTGGAATGAAATATTTTACTAACTTCTTATTATACCAGAACGCTTAGAAATACAAGACACCTTTCATAATAGATCTTGACCAAGGACATGAAGAATCCAAAAGTTACACCTAAATACTTATTACATACACCATTATTACAATATAATTTACCATTTTTTGAACTTTTCTAACATATGCTGAGTACCAAAAACAACCATGAACTTGGTTTCCTTTTGATATTCAAAGTAAGGTGGTTATTAATGTACCAATCACATTTTATAAAGTTACATTGGAGATCTGATTGGAGACTAAGGGGTCATTTGCAGTACAAAGCAGGGTGTCTCAGCAGCATACATAACAACATTACAATTAACCACTATTAGTAACTATTTACAAAGAGATGCAAAAGAAAGTGTACAGTATTATCCGTGTGTAATACCAAATTGAATATGTTTAAGTCAGAAGGGTAGAATTAATTGACAGTTTGAGCCCTATTTACCAAGTAAATAAACCACTCTAAAACATTACCTTTTAAACCATTTCTACTTTTTTTTAATTAAGAGAGAATGGTTTACAACAGTCAAAGTCTTTTCTTCATGTCAAGAACAATTGCCGCCTATTTGTGCACAACCAATTATGCATATGGTTTTTCTTTTTTTAAAATATAATCTGGGCGCACATCTATAAGAGTAGTTTGATTTGGAATGATTTGTGCGAAAACCCCCATTGGTTTATCATAAATAGATAACCTGTGTTATGAGATAAGAGATATAATTGGGTTGTGTACAGACAACCCTTCAAGAATCTTAGATATAAGAGGCAATACGATATAGGTCCGGTAGTTTCCAACACTATTGGTCACCGTTCGTAAATATTGGGGTAACTTTGGGGCCAATTCCCATCTGCAGGGTATCCGATGTACAACGAATAAGGTTGCAAAAGATATGCCAAAGAATGGCAAATGTAAGTTGCAGCTATTTTAAGATTTGACACTTAAAATCAATCAATCAATACCAGCAGCCTTTGTTTGTTGGAACTTCATAACAATTTGTTTATATACAAAATCAGTGTAACAACGAAATTGAATGAGTACGTATTATCACATTAGTTTTTATCATTTGTACTATTAACCGTGAATATTATCAAAGTTATCAGCTAGTTTTGAGCCTACTGAAGTAAAATTATTAAACAAGTGCAGTATCCTTACAGAAGATTTAATCCTCATCATTTTAACATTAGTAGTGTTGGAATTATTTTGATGGAAAAGCTTCTAATGGTAGCACCATAGCTGCTTTGATTATTTACATTTTAGTTGTTAGAATCAGAAATAGAATTCTTTTTAAGAGTGTGACGCAAATTATTGGCCTTGTTTCCTATACATTATAGCTATTAGCAATCATAGGGTCCATTGTTTTATGAGCTTTGCTATAAAAAAAATAATCACGATCTTTACAAATAGAGAGGACTCACTGGTAACCCATTCAGGCTGAGACCTTTTACACGTTTCTCTCTAAAACAGTTGCATGAGAATACAAGCCTTAAGTGACATAGTCTTCCATGCTTCTAAAGCATTATCTACATTATTTAGGTTTATGATATCGTCCAATTTAACCTACTTATTGTATTTAACAAAAATCTTGATCATCCAAGTGCTTATAAAAAGATTCTAGTTTTTAATTATCTTAGGACGAATTTAATTTTGTTTCACCTTGCGACCAACATAAATGAGATTATGATCCGTATTCCTAGACTATGAACACCATATCTACAAATATTTCAGGCCCTAGATACAAATTGCTAGGTCAATAATAGTTTTTACTTTTTCAGTAATACGAGTGAAGTAATTTATAAGTTGAGTGAACTGTGAGTGTTGCTAAACCTGAAACTTTTTTTTGAAAAACACGGCTAGATAACATCAGATTAAAAGCCCTTAAAACTATAATATCTCATATATACAAAGGCACAATTTGAAACATATGCTATCATCTTATCAGTATATATAAAAATATTAACATAGTCAACTTTGTTCCTTAGACTCCTTAGATTAAGATGTGTTATTTTCAAGCCTTTATTCAGCACACACTTGAGATCAATATAAGGCTCATCACAATAAGGAAGCTCATTGAGACAAGTTTTATAGAAACAGGAGTCACACCAATAGGGCTATTGTCATTATAATCAGTAACACAGTTAATATGGAACATCAATGAACACTGAATGCATGAAATGGCATGATGAGATGGGATTATCTTACAAGTACAATTGGCACAATAATTGTTATCAACTGTGACAGGATGTGGTGATTGGGATGACTGAGATGAATGAATGGTAGTGTTTGCATTTTGGTTAGTTTTTATAATGGCACTATTTTTTACATAAGAATTGTACACAGCATTATTAACACAAGAATCAACATTAGTAGATTTAGAACAAATAACTGTAGCATTCATGTGGGTTTTCTGTGGAGAATCATGTGTATTAACACAAGTGGCAGTTATATGCCTGATATAATTATCATCAAAGTGAACATGTTTGGAATTACATGGTGCCAAGATAAGTCCATCATTTGAACTTACATTATTATTTATTGCGATCTGCTTTGGTTGAGAGTCATGATAAACAATCTTACTCAAAACTGTCAGACAATATCCTCAAAACTGTCAGACAAGTCGTGAGTCATGTTATTCATGGATCACCAACGTGACACGCAAAATGTGACACCTTGACTACTCTATATGCATTAACCCCAAACATATAGCTGGAATTGCATCGGAATTTTGATATTTAGGCCTGTATTTCTTTAATAGAAATACAATTTGTTTGTTTCAGCTATATATGTCAAGAGTAAAATGGCCGTAAATTTCGAACACTTAAATGTCATATGTCACGATTTGTCACGTGTACTCTCCCTAATTGGTAGTCTAGGTTTGTTTTTGTTTTTTTCGTTTACAGGGACCCTAAAGCGCAGTTAGGAAGTTCTAAGCAGGAGTTACTAATGATTATCAAGCATTTGGGTTAATTAATATTATCACTTTGCCACAATAAGCCTGGCATTGCAGTAACTCTAACACTCTTGGGTACTTGTATGTAAAATATTGGGCTATCTTGGAAAACAGTGATATATGCAAATGAGCATCACTTTTATATTCAATTTACAGTTTTGAGAATAGTTTTATTGAACTCCTTGACCCAGAAAACACTAATTTTGACACCAAAATTATCTTCTTGCGTTATTTAATATAGGGTTTCTTAGATGAGATTTCGACCATCTTGATAGCCGTTTATATAAATTACCAAGACTCAGACAATTCTGACAATTGTATATTGAACCTCTTGACCCAGACAACATACATTTCGACACTCGCTATAGTAACGCTATTACCTTTAAAATGGCAGCCACTTTAGAAAATTATGCAAAATTGCCATCACTTTTACTTTTATCAGCATGTATTTTCACGAACTACACAACCCAAAGATCAATTTTAGCTATGATTACAAATATTATTATTCCGGGCCTAGTTGATAGAAATATAATTAAAGCCCCTTTTCACCTAATGTTGCAGCACTAATTGTGAAAAAATGAAATTCCTCTCCCCATTGGCATTAATTCGTCGGCCGCGTCACATAGTGACGTATATTTCGACATTTGTAACTTTTTGGAGAAATTTGGCATGTACGTTTGTTTTGTACTAATCTACATATGCACCAACATAAACCTCAAAGTGGCTTAATTAGTAAAATATTAATTAAATAATTATGACGTATTTACAAAACGTTAAATTGTCCGCATCGACATCAAAAATCTATACTGCGCAGGCCCATAGCATCGTATCTGCATTTTTGAAGTTTTCGCCGCGTCACATAATAACATATCTGTGCGACGTATTTTGCAGTTCACGTAAGAATTGGTATTTGTCGTTTTCGCATAGTGACGTATTTGCGGAAACGCGTCACATAGCGACGTCTTTGCGCGTCGTATTTGTTATTACACGTTGAAATTGCCACTTTGTCGTTTTCACATAGTGACGTATTTTATTTGACATCATCTTTTCGCATATCTAAATAAATTGGAAGCTGATTAGTTAAATATATTTGAAATTTAACTTATTTCGGCGATTTTTCAATAGGTTTTAATTGAAATATATGTTTTATTTAACAGTATGGGGCAAATCAAAATCGCAAAATCTTCAAAGCCGTTTTTTTTCGAAATGCGTATTATGCAAATACGTCAGTATGTGACGGGGCCGACGAATTGTAACGTATAGAATGTGCTAGAAAGTTTTGGCCAATTACTTCACATAGGTGTATAATATTATATACTTCAATAATAAATTGAAGAGTGTTGATTAACGCACTGCCGATACAATTGTTGTCTTGGGGTAAGGCATCATGTTGGTCCCAGTGGATACCAACAACTACCGACTCATGACCCAAGGTCCCTGGGTTCGAGTCCCACTGAATCTAATGTGTTGTGCACTTTGGGCATGGCCATTACCGCTCGCGTGCCTCTCTCTCCACCCATGGCAAAATTGGGAGCGGTTAGGAATCTTTTCCATTGAGCGCCGCCTAAAAGTTAGAGTATCCTTGGGCATTTGTTAAGGCAGCTGACATATATTTTAGTGGCAGCGGACTAATGTAAGCGCTTTGATACAGGGTTTCTCAGAAAGAACGTTACCCTCCAGAATTTTTTTTTTTTTTTTTTTTTTTTTTTTTTTTTTTTTTTTTTTTTTTTTTTTTTTTTTTTTTTTTTTTTTAATATGTTGAAAACAAGAAAGAAACGCGGAAAAAATACCAAACATGACTTATTTCCTAAAAATGATTCCAATGAGCTAAACCCAAGGGTAAAATAATGTATTAAAGTAATGCAAAAATGGCGTTTCTGGAGGGTAACGTTTCTTTCGTGATACACCCGGTACCTTGTGAAAGTTCGCTATATAATTCAACCATTTATTAAATACACTTTTTGATTAGCTGTTGTCCAAAACGCGGCTTTTCTCAGCTTTTACAGACGGAAATTTTCAATGGAACGAGAAATTTAGTTATGTCAGTCTAAGATAGATATATACTGCCTCCTTTATGCGACTCGCTGGGGTGCTATTGTCCCAGTTTACAGAAAAAGAAGCATATAATACTATTTTGCTGAGGGACTATGCCTTCAGCACACGAGCATTCAATTGGACCCCAATTTTTAATTAACCAGAGCCCCTCTATGGCACTATACAGTGTGCCCCCCTAACAAACCCCCAAACTTGGTGCCAGGCGTCCCAAAGTTTTTGAACAAAAGCGGCATGACTACTTCTTTGGTTGTTTGTTGGTGTGGTTCTTTGTTGTAGTGGTAAGATATGACTGTTTTGCCTAATGGTCCTAAAAGTTCATTACTGTAATTCAAAATGTTTAAAGATATGACCTCAGAAATTAATTACATTACTAAATTTAGCTGGTAACTACAATGTGGCACTGTACTGTTGGCGTGCAGAACCACCAGTAATGAATCTCAACCACCATTTTCCGCTTTTTTAAAGACAGGTGCTGCAAACCAATATTAACATATAAATGTCTCCATTGGTAAAAACAGCTAATAATTATGCATTTTAACATACTTAAAAGATGTGAATTGGCATGTCTGATCAACAAACTCCATATTGTCCAATAGACCGCATGGATTAAGAGCTAATCAAGTCAATCTCCGCTTTTGTGAGCAGTACCAAGAGTATCCCCAAAATTGAATGACCGAATGAACATATTGATATTATCTTGTTTATTGAGTTTTGTATTGAAACTATGGTTTTTACTTCAATAAAGTTCAGAATTGTAACAATCCAGTTGCAGCCCAACGCATATAGTTTTTTTTTTACGTGGGTTGTCGATGTGTTATATCACTAATAAATTAATGCTTATCATTACCAGTTTAAAAATAATATTATGTTATCTCTCACACGGCGATGAAAAGAAAAAGCGAAGAAGCAGGAATTTGGGGTAGCGGCCATTTCCTCGCCGTTCATTGCAATTTTAATTCAACAGGCACCGGCCTTCAATTTGTGCTATAACTTCAAAGTGGACAGCAGCAAACAAACCATTTCAAGAGGACCTCAGTAATTCCACTTAAACAACTATGGTATTTCACATGATGAGCAGCAAACAACGTCTAAAACCACGCCAAAACGCCCGTTTGGTCGTATTACAAATGCCAAAATCAATTCAACAAATAGAATATCTTTTGGCTATTAACATCATTAAGCACTTTATGTAACTCCTCATAACAGAGGAGGTTTAAATCAAGGCACCAGCACAGTATACAATATAAGTTACAATTTAGCACAAATCATTCTTATAATCATTGAAAATAAAAGCAGGCATACCACACATATCCAAACCAATATAATTTAGATATTTAGCACACATCACCTCTTATAATCATACAATATATTTTAATGATTATAGCCCTTGACAATTATAAATGTTTGTAAATTCATATATGGCACACTGGAATAGTAGACACAATTGGCATTTAATATCTAGCTCAAGCTACCTAATTCCCACACCGTATACAGAAGAGGAAATAGTCGATTCCACACCAGATACAGAAGTGGAAGTGGTATCAATTGACAAAAATTTCTCATGTGAAAAGTACATTGAATTTTACTTGAAGGGCATGCCAAAACACATGATCAATTGTTGAATATGTTGCGCAGAATACGACAAAATAGGATAATTCCGTGCAAACGCTAAGAATTTATCGAGCTCCATGAGCGGGCTAATTGGCTGATAACCATATTTATGTAATATTACACAAGGTCAAATTTGGCCACTCTTGTCTTTCAAAAATATTACTGCACATATGAAAGGTCTCCCCTAAAGGTGGTCACCAATCCAACTGCAAACTTATTTTTTAACTTCAAACGAAAGAAGGAATTCTACACACCAAAGTCCTCCCGAATGTACTAAGAGCCCAAAAGAAAAGGATATTAACCGCAAAATACGTTGCAATTGACTTTATATAGGGCAAAAGAAACCATTTGAAAATTGTGTTGACACAAATGTTAAATGACTGTTTAAAATTGGTCTTAAGGAGGTAAAAGTAAATAGGAAATACCGGAACCGGCCCACCAATAGATATGGAATATCCTACGGCCGGCAACGTGAAGATCGGCTGTCCCTATTGCAAAACTGTAACCGACAAGTTTTTAATTGGGCTAAAGCAATCTACCGTGACAAAAATATCCGAGTCCTTTTGACTGAAGTCCTAGAACCCTCACTAGCCATTGTGTTCAACATTGATACTGAACCCATCATTTGTCTCACAGCACTGTACCAAATGGCCCGGTCTAAAAGGTCACGTTTTATTCCGTACAAGCATTGACCTAATGGTTAGACATTCCTCATGTGGGATACTCAGATTCTTCACACTGCTCATGGAAAAAAGCCAAAAATTAAAACCGCACGGAAGTGGCGTTCTAAAACCAAAGGGGGGCAAATATATAACAAAATTAATTAACTGATCAAAGGATTCATTTTTTTCAAAGAAGTCAGAAAAAAAGGAAAACTTACACAAAACTGCGACAGGTAAAGGAGTCCGGGCCCGCCCTTATTGAAATGGCTTAATGGAATCATGAAAGTGCGGTCCGCAACACCAGAACAGAAACTGCCGCGTAACCCGCTTGAGGAAAATGACCATAGCTAAATGGCTATAGACAGATCTCCTCTCACTGTCAAAAGGCTCTAAGACAACCCAAGCCAACTAGGGCTAATTCCTCAGCACTAAGATCACTTGCAATATTTGTCTGAGCTTTGACTTTGACCACACCTAGTGAACCTGTTAATTGGAATGACGGTTATTTTTAGTCAGGCAGAGATGTAATTTATATATGTCAAGAATGGCTCGCTAATCAGTGTAAGTTTGAATTTGATAATATGTGTTTGCCCCATATAGGACTTGTGTCAGTGTTTTTTTATTTTTTTTTATTTTTTAACCAAGCATTAGATTTGAGACTGAAGGAATTCCTTAATTTCAAAGAATACCCTTAAATCGCCAACACCTTCACCCCATCTGTGTACACTATATATGGTCCATGAGTCAGCGGTTCTTCTAAGTGTAGAGGATCATAGCATTTAATTTGAAACCAAAGCCGCAATTTATAGATTTGATGAAGAAAGCCCCTTTAATTAGCCTACGTGACCTTTTCGAACCCCCAATGTGTTTTATACCATTATGGATCTGGTCAGTGGTTCTTCGACACAACGTTGGTGATCATAGCATTAATTTAGGCAGAAATGGAATTTATTGATCTTCAAAGAATGCCCCTTTAAATCGGCCTACCTATATTCCCCCTCAATCTGTGTACACCATATGGGCCTTGGGTTAATCGGTTTCTTTTGTACGTGAAAGTGTGACCTAGCAATTGAGTTGTGTTTAGAGGACTAGATTTCAAGAATGCCCCTTTAAACGGCCTACAATGTAACATCCGCCCAAACTGTGTACACCCTATATGGGCCTTTGGTTAATGGTTCTTTTGATACTGAAATGTTGTGACCATAGCATTGAAATTAGGGCACAAGAAGGATTTATAATTTTTAAAAAATGCCCCTTTAATCGGCACACGTAAACTTTTCCCAAATTGTGTACACCATATATGACGCTTGGTCCAAGTTGTTCTTCAGAACACATTTTGGTTGACAACAAACTAAAACTATTACCTAAAACTCGAAAACGCCAAACCTAACGACAAAAACACGTGAGACAAACAAGCTCCTATAGGCCGACTGTAAGAAACTAAAAATTTTAACGATGACATGTGAACTAGATACCTTTGCAAAGCTGAACCAAGAAGTAACCCAGTTTCTTTAGATCAAAGAATACTAGCTCGCACATCACCAAACTCAACACAACACGGACGGTACGCGTGCGCGGCCAAACACAAATCCTTGAGTTTTTATAGTCCCCAGGAAAAAGAGCATTAAAAAACTAAAACGGGCACACGAGGCCCTAAGCGCCTAAATGGCATTGTTACTACAACAAATCATCACAAATAGTAGCGTTAAACAAAATCGGGTTGTAATCCGTTACTAAATATGTTTAGACTCAAAGAATGCAGAGCGTGTGGACCTGGTGATACCCGAGGAACATCACAGCTATTTTTCATCGCAATGCGTCATTCTTCAAAGCATGCGTTGAATCTCCTTGTGCTCTGTAGCGCAAAATGAATTGGGTATCGCGCAACCAACACCTTTAACTCCCGCTGAGTAACTCAACAAATTTGAAAAAGCCACATGCACAATTACATTTACATGGTGCCATAAAAAATGAGGGTGATGACGAAGCACGAAACTTTCAAGCATCTGCAACAGCAGCTTATCGAGGATTGAGGAAAACAAAGAGGTGTGAAATGGCAATGCGTGAATGAACCCCTGAGCTCATGATTGACTGAAGCTATGGTTGCCCACGGTTGAAACATGGTTGAATAAGTTGTTGATCGATATGCCTTAAAGGATTCTCATTGAGACAATTAATAGCTATGTTATACAGGTTGCTAAACTTGATAACAGGGAGAGAGAGAATACGTATGGAGAAAAACGAACAACAAATTGTTCCCTCTACCATAGTGTTTGAAATTGAAGAACGCGGTAGACTGCAATGACCGAAATTGCTACCAAGTGGACGAACAGATACCATTTCAGAACCAAGCATACCTGAAAATACAGCTTCATATCAATTTGTTATGGAGTACTTCTGCCAACAGCTTAAAACGCACCTCTGGCTTCATCAACAGAATTCAGCATTAGTAGATCCTGGAATATTAATTGAAAGCTAAGCTTGTAACCTAGCAAACCAAGGAAGTATACCGGTTTCAATCTGCTGTCCTGAGATGGAATTAGGCATAGATGCACGCCGGATCACGGTAGATCTACGCATATTTCCCCCAGTATTTTAAAGAAAACTGCAGGCAAAATTTGAGCGCCTTGACTCACCCTATCACTAACTCCGACTTCGGCAGCACACTGACTCGAAACACTTATTGAGTTTACTTGCCGGGTTATTTATATCAGATTCAAAGTACAACGAGCTGACACCACCTTACGTTCCATGCGTCATCGACGAAGTGAGTCACTTGAATACCATGCACCTCAAAACTAAATACGCTGGATTATAACAAAATTGAGGAGATACTGACTGTATTTCTTCCTTAATTAGCCAGTTATATTACGATATCCAATTAAAGAAAATCTGCCTTAGAAACCTTGACCTTGCGAATGAATTATAGTACCCTGTCCAGAGTCGATTGATGAATGACGCAGGGGCTAAGAAAAGTCCAAGATCAGATCTATTTTCTTCTTTAATTTAACCGTGTGTGACTTGGCTGATCTTGTCCTGAAAAAAAATTCGATTATTTGCAATCCACATAGAAGGTAATTTTTTCATCATTATCCTAGATTCCAAGTTGATTGAATGTCGATTTAATTCCCAGTGGTACCCACATGAAACGGATTGAGAAAGCCAAGTGCCAACTTAGCGCGAAAATACAAAAGCCAAAAGCACACTACGTCCACGAGTTGCGTGTCTGATTGGTAAATCATGGTGAGGAACAAAAAGCCGGCAACACGTGTCCGAGATAACTGGATGTATGTTAATCGCAGGCTAATAACATAAACGTAATAATGCATTTATTTGATCAAGTACAAGTTGTTCTGCATAAATGGACAATTCAATATTGATTGTAATCAAAATTGTATTTGCCATTCTGTACTTCGGTGCCACTCTTGTAGGTTACCAGCTCCTCATTTTTGGAAATGGTCCTATGGGTTACTACTTGATTGTTTGTCATCTCTTAAAGGAGATCATCAGGCTAACGCTTTGCTTATTGTTCTCGCTGGTTGATGGGAGCGACCATTGGGTTGCCAACAAATAAAGCAGGTGTGTGATGGAATGTTAGAATTTTAGCGGATTATATAGTGTGTCTCACGAAATGTCACTGTATTCTAAGTTTTTGAGCGGGACTAAATGTCAACCGAAACGCTTTTCAGCATTGTAATGCTCGAGTAGAGTCATTCCTATTAGAGTCCCTCAATGCCACATGTTATACAATCACTTGAAATTCCCCGCGTAAAATCAATTGAGACCTAATTGAATGCGTACCTTGGAATGACACTATTTTGCCAGCTGAACGGTGATGTAGGACAGGTGGGACTTCAATTGGCTCTACTCTTCATTTGGGATACTGTGGTAAAATCTTTACATCCGAAAGTAAAGGACGCCTACTCGTTATTGATTTGAGGTTTAATCTGTGAAGTTGTTATTTCTTTATTGGAATATAATCACTGCAGATGTGCGTCGATTCAAAGGCATACAAACCTATTAGACATGATAGATACTCAAAAGTATAAGAACTAGTATATTACTTTGTTTTGACAATCATCATGGGACAAACTATAGACGTGACGTAGCATTGGCCGCGAGATGGCCGAAACGTCACTATGGCCGTGATATTATTGGTAACATGGATGCGCCCATCAGTTTCCCGATTTCATTTTTGTCTTCTAATTAGCTAATTAATTTATTGTAATATCATCAATTTTAAGAATCGTTTGAACATAATTTATCACATATGTAAAATTAGCATGTTATGTCCCTCTAAAACTATTGAGTCGTTCCATATAGCACATAGCACAGTGCCAACTCTAACCGTGGTAATGATGTAATCCTTAGGAACTACCTTCGGTAATCTAGACGCTTCTAAGGGAAAATTATAATAAGCTGCAACTTTAGAGAGATCAATGTTTTGTATGAAGCCTATGAAGTTAAGGTCCGTTCATACTTCACATGCACTACAGTGCAGTGAGTTGCACTGCCCGAATAGCAGTCTTCGTCCAAGTGCTGCAATGCATACTGCAACGAAGTTAAATTCGTTTAACTTCGTGGATTGCTCCAAATTACAGTAGAAAGTGATCGATACATCGGCACTGCACCAGCACGCAACTTGTATTGCAGTGGAAGTATGAACTGACCATTAGTCTGAGGAAAATGTTCATGCTAGACAGGCAGTTTACTAGTATTTGCAAGGTTTTTGCTTTCGTGTTTGCCTAGTAATACTTCATTGACAAGTCTGCCATTGATCCAATAGATAGCTAGGATTGTCTGTTGTGTTCTTCAAATAATACCTATAGAATTTACATCTGGATGTGTTAAATGTCTGCTTACTCTGATATTAAGTAGAAATTTCAGTATATTCTTTACTTAATTGGTCGGCCCCTAGCCGCTTCTCTTTCAATCCAGCTAAAAGCTTCGCCACCTTGGGCTGAAAATGGTTCTAGCATTATGTTCTTTTATAAATCCTTAGTTTACTAATGGTATTCAAGAGCTTTGTTAGCCAGTTGTATTAGACCAACAAATAATTGTTATTCCCTAATCACAAAGATAGGAGTAAAAAGTAGTACCTGTTAATAGCGTGAGGAAAACGGCTATCAATGTGACATCAGAAAGAAATGCACAGAAAACGAGACCAAGCGAAGAAAATATACCAGCCGTTATTACGACCCACCGAGGATGTATTCTTCTACTCAATGCATCTGCAAACAAACCTGAAAGATATAAGGGTAGTATTAAAGTTGTAGACAGCACTTATAGTAATTTCAGTAAGAAACAAGACCTGCAGACAAAGAGCCTGAAGGTACATAATCATGTATTTTGTTTTGGTTGTTTAATCACCGAAAATATTTTTTATTTAAAGAATATTAGTTAAAAGGCCAAAATATTCCCCCGCTGTCAAAAATGAACCAACCCGTACTAGCTGCGTGGACTGCGTAACCTTATACACGCGCGCGGAAACACTTGCGCGACAACGCACTATCTAATATCGTCTCATATAAGATAGGCAACAGCCAATGATATTGCGTGTTTGCTTACTAAACCCACTGAATAAGAATACATAAATAAAAAACGTTGTCTCTAATACCTGTTGTATCATTACGCCCCGGAAAACTTATTTTCTGTTAGACACACTCTAGAGTACAATTTAGTTTTATAGCGCCCCGATAGAAAAAGGCCATTACCCCTACAACAGAAATGTTCTGGCCCGTAGCAAGACGGTCAGAGGTCATTCTCGTTTGTTTATCTTGGCCTCTTATTGGTCTACGCTCGGCCAATGGGCTGCGGTGTTCTTTCCCATGTTTGGTTTTCGCGCCGTCAGTCGCCATTGTATGTAATTCATATGTCAGATAACTTTCATTTAACATCGTTTTTCTTTCCCACCCACCACTCCCCTTTTGTATTAAGTTTGTACTTTGTTCTAATTCAGGGTTTTAATTCATGTCTTTAAAGGTTAATTTCTGCTGTTTTCTTCTTTTGCAAATTAGTTGTTTAATTTAACTTCGGGCTAATGTGCATCTGGTGCCCACATATAAGTTTTTGGTTTTTGGTTACTTTTGACAACGTCTGGGGCCTAGTACATCACAAAGTTTTAGAAGTGCAAGCTTTGTTCCTTCAAAATAGGTATATAATTCCTTAAAAAAATATATAATAGGTTTCATACCTTTTGTAGCTATTTATTCATTTTGGCAGCTTTTTGTCTATTTTTTGTCAATTCCCTTTATATTTCGTCCGATATTTCGTCTGCTCTTCAGGAAGATCTTTTTGTGAGTTCATGTATGTATAATTATTTGAAAGTCTTTATGAACATGTATTATAAGTTAATATCTCTTTGTTACTGCTCTGCCAGAGAAGCTCATCAGGAATTTCTTCTATGAGTTTTGTGTACTTATTTATTCAAATAGTTAAAGGGTGTTTATCATTATAATGTGGGCAAGTTCCTTACACATTGTTACAAGGATCAATTCCTTGAAATATCTATCGATTATGAACATTATTCTAATAAGGTAATATCTCATTGTAACTGCTCAGGTACTTCGTCTGGCAGAGGAGCTCGTCAGGAAATATCTTCTGTGAGTTTTTGTGTGCATAATTATTATTCAAATAGTAAAATGTATTTATGATAGTGTGCAGGTCACATCCACTTCATTTCCTTGTCATTAATAATGATAAATGATAAACTTGTTTTCTAGGTATCTCGCCGGGAAAACTCTCCTAGGGTTAGGATCACTTCTAGGCAAAGTTACATCATCATGCTTGATGTAATTCTTCCCCCTCAAATAGGTTCTTTGGGGAGGCGATTTGGGCAGGTTTGTCTGGATCTATTGTAATGTACTATAAAATTGAATAGTTGTATCTCCTCAGGTAGGTTTCACATTAGGAGCTGTGGCTTTAGAATAGGGTTCATTCTTGGCCCAATTTTCTACCAAATTTTACACTGGCTGATTCCTCCCAACTTTAAATTGGATTCATAATTTTACTTGCTGCCTATATATTTGAGTCATGGATAAATGATGCTAACTGATTGCTGGCACGTGGCGCAATTCTTGTCTCTCCCCTTCCTTACCCCTTCCCCTTTCTGTACGTGGGGTAATTGGTGGATTTTTTTTTGTCTGTTGATTCTTTTAAACCCGCTAATTTATATAGTTTAAAGGTGGACGACCCAATCGACAATGTCATTCCCCTTTACCCTTCAAAACTGAGATTTTGTTATCAGAAGAAAGTTTTCGTTTTCTCATGACCCAGTTTAAGCCACTATCAGCGATTTCTTCAAAATGTAAACAAATCGCGGCCCTTTTTTTTTTATCAAAATCCATTTTTTGCACTGTGTTATTGGAAATTGTTATAGTAAAGAACTCTGCAAGTGGCTAAGCATAACATGCCGTATTTCTCAAGAAATGATGATTTTTATGCTTTGTTTTACTAATAAAATTCGGCATCGGCATCTTTAATACCGCTTTAAAATGCTAAAGTGTCTGTTTTTTCACAATGAAAAGTAATATAAGTTGTTGATATGACCTAACACTACCAATTTAGAGACAAAATAGGCATTTTGAATTTGAAAAAAATGACTGATTGTGGCTTTAAATTTAAGGCATTCAAGATGTCGCCCACATTAACATAGACCTTGACCTGAAGTTTCAAAATCAGTATAAATTTTCTCCCTGGTTGCCGTGGTAACCATGCTTGACCTGTGAATGGCTAAATTTTTGAACAAACGTATCTCAAAGTCTCTTTCTCGCTTCTCTCTCTCTTTCCGTATTTCCCCTTTCTTTATCAACTGCTAAACCCAATTCAGCCCTCTTTTCAAAGTATAATCTTCTCTTTTTCGGACATTTCAAAGTACAACCGTCCCCTTTTTACATTTATCTTGTCAAATTGTGTTGATACATGTCCTAAATTTTAAATGAAAACGAAGTTTCTTCTCACAGAAATTTAACCCATCATGCATCAAGCTACTGTGCCTGGAATTGACACTTTCGTGGGAAATCTGCCCGTGTTGCGAAATTCAAGTTTCGGCTAGCAATCAAAATAAATTGTCGAAGCGGACGGCATTACTTGGTATGAACGTCTAAAAACGATGTGAAACTGCGTTTTAACCAAAAATATTGGATTTCCGTTATTTTAAATTACCAGTTATTGTTGCACGAATTTTAGAGATTGGGATTGTTTTCCCTGAAATCTCGGGTATTTCATTCACATTGATATGTCATTGATCTGTCATGGCTGGTCATAGTTAACTCAGTCCCGATCGACTGCGGTAAATTTCTCTCTTGAAATATCAATATTTCAATATTACAGAATAAAATAAATCGTTCGAAAACATAAATGAATCTCATAAATGAAAAGATGTCTCATCGGTTAAGAAAGAATCTAAACTAGAATAGTGTCCCAATAGGTGCAGCTGATGACTCTGAGACATTAATTGTAAGTGGTCAACAGGGGGGGGGCAACCCTTGACCCCCGTCCGCCCCCCAATGATGGTGAACTGGCCTTTGTACAGTGTCTATGGAAGAAGGACCCAAATTAGTCCCCTTGTCACCACCCCCCCCATTGCAAAGGTCTGGTTACGCCACGATCGTCCGTGTTGGTACTTACTTGCAATAATCCAACCGTACTCTGAGAGCGATGATGGTTCCCATTGTTGTGGTTGTCCGTCAATAGTTGAACTTTTAACGTAGGAAGCATAACTCCTAAGCCTCGTGTAAGGCCATCGTGCAGTAATATACCAACATGAGCACATAAAGCTACTAGCCACCCGTAAGCGTGCTTTTTGTCAAAGGGACTCAGTTTTAGGTCTCCTGGCTGTTCCATTTTGTTCTTTTTTTGCAAAGATAGAAGAAGACGTTATTCAGTTGCGCACGCTTAGACACATATAACCGTAGACTTATCCGGCAACAATAACGACAACCATAGGATTTTCCCGGGGGGGCGGGGGGCACTTGTATTCAAAGGTGGATATGATGCGTGAACAAGAAAACGCGTAAAAGTGTCTCTTTTTTCCAACAGGCGATGTACGCGCGTACATTGATTAGGGTGTCAAAAACAGCAAAATATTGGAAAAAGGGTATGTTTTTTTTTCGTAACCCTGAAATTATAATGAACGCGAGATCAAAATCATAAAAAATATTGTAATTTGGAAGTAAAGCAACGTGAGCAAAGCCAGATAATATAAGGGTATATTCAACGCAATGCATTGCTTACTTGTTTAGGGTCGCAAAAACTGACAAAAAGACTTGTTTGTGGTAGCAAAAACAGACAAAATGCTTGTTTAGGGTAAGTTTTTTAATCGGTGGAAATACTTGTTTAGGGTCCATTTCGGAAGGCCATGTTCACGTATCATATCCACCTTTGAATACACTGCCCCCCCCCCCCCGGAGTTTTTTATTCTGCTGTTATTGAGCAACAATTGTTATCATTAGCTTAAAAAATTCTAGGAAAATGCAACAATGTTCTGTCTCTTATTAAAATAAAAATAATAAAAAAAACCCACTTGGTCATAAAGCTCAAATGTGGCAACATATTGATTTATCATATTGCACCTGCGCGTATGCGTCTTTTATTAAAAACAAATCACGGACCCATCTCTTTCAGATTTAAAAAAAATCTGATTGACATCTGTAATATAGGGTTATGAATAGACACTATGGCGGTTTTATTACGGATCACAACACTAAAATGCAAAGAAAGACAACATGATCTTTTTCACCTTAAGAAAATATCCACGACGCCACGCCCTCAATGTCCATTTGCACATAAGAAACATAATTTTAAAATATTTTTCGCTAGAATTATTTACATTTTCACCACAATTTTGTACAAACGACAGTCTCAAGGTTATTGTTTTGATATGCAATAGGGCAACCAAATTTGGACCAAAGGACTGTTGACCCCAGGGGCGGATCCAGACCTCACTGGAGGGGGGGTGCCAAGATAAATTTATAATTTAGGCCAAGTAAAAAAATATACTAGTTTCTCGTCCTCGCGCGCATGCGTTTTGGCTGCCGCATCAAAAAAAGTTTTTTTTTCTTTTTTATTTATTTCTGTTTTTTTCTCGAGAATTCATCGAAAATCAAAGTAAATTTCACATTTTAGTTCGCTAAATTTGTTCTCTTAAAGTTTATGTATGTTCATATGCATGAAACAAAATTAATTACATAATCAGAAAAAATAATTAACCCTTTATGTGCTGAAAAGAAGCGATTCCATCATCGAGCGACTGCGCGCCATTGCTATACAAACCTATGGCAAATAAGCCTGCACCCACAAAAAATACAAGAATGTACAAAAAAAAAAAAAAAAAAAAAAAAATTTTAAAATATTTTTCGCTAGAATTATTTACATTTTCACCACAATTTTGTACAAACGACAGTCTCAAGGTTATTGTTTTGATATGCAATAGGGCAACCAAATTTGGACCAAAGGACTGTTGACCCGACCACACTAGCGGGCCCGCCCGCTGGTCATCAGTTTCAGGAAGAGTTGAATGAAACATACCTGTAATACGAAGATACAAACATCGGTGACAAGTTTTCGACGTAGAAAAAAATCCTAAGTATTAATTTCAGTTGTAGACCCAAATATGCCACAACTTTATTTTTTTTTCTCAAATAAATGTTACCCTTATACTGGCTTTTACAGAGGGGCGCGCCCAGAACATTTTCAAGGGGGGGGGGGGGGTTGCCGGCAAAAATGTCAATTCTGAAGGGGGCGAGAGGACAAGACAAAACTTCGATAAGCACTAACACAGCGGCATTGGCACATTTTCAGAAAATTTGCATTTTCTTCACTTTACTCGCAAAAGATAGTCTAGGCCATTGCAAGAATAGAGATATATTTTACACATAAAAGTACCAAACCCAAAAACAGATTAATAAGAGGCTAAAAACATCCAGGTAATTTGTAGGTTAACTTTTAAGTTTGCGATAACTTTAATCAACAAGTGTGTCTATTACATGACTATCATACACTCGTACTCATTGATATTAAAACCACAAAGGTCACAGACCGGTCAAACAAGGTGCATGCCGTGAGAATCAATTCTAGCGTGTGTTTTTTTTGTGTTACACGCCATTTCCGCGTCGTCTGCTGAATTAATTTCGCCGGCGACATTAATCATGTTAATTATAAAATCGTTCTGTTTACCCATTAAGCGCGCTGATTTGGGCTTAATCATTTAAGGTGAGGGCTAATGTATATAAAAGCTTTACAACCATGCATGCAAAAATATCAATTTTGAAAATCTAGAGGGCCCAGTATTTTTCAGATGTGCCAGTGTCTCTTTAACAAAATTTAGCATATAAAGCAATATCTTCCGACAAAGTCAGTAAAAATACTGTATTTCATTTAAATATCAACAGAATCTTCAACGGATAGAATTTTCCTAACTCTAGGAACGGGCCTGCTTTTACAACAAAATCAACAATAGCAAACCACTTAACAAAATATCAATCATTTTCGGCAGTGATTTGCTTCGTTGACCGCCGTACATTTAAATGGGAATCCGTTGACAGGAGGCAAAACTGACTATATTATTTCAAATACCATAACTCGTGCCTTTTCCTAACCGATAGGAATTGCATGCAACCAGACACAGGCTGTACCAAATAAATGTCGACATTTAAAAATAAATGTCGCGCTTTATATAGCGCATTTCAAAATGTATCAGAGCGCTTTACATTTATTCCGCTGCCACTAGAATATAACAGCTGCCTTGCAAATGCTAAATGCATACTCATACCTTTGGGCGGCGCTCAATGGACAATATTCCTAACAGTTCCCAATTTTGCACCTGGATGGAGAGAGGCAAGCGAGGTAAAGTGCCTTGCCCAAGTGCCTTTGCCTCAGCGGGACTCGAACCCAGGACCTTTGCGTCACGAGTCGGTCCTTTTATCCACTGGACTACATGTGCCCTTAAAATATTAAGATTCGGGATAAAAACATTTTGTGAAAAAGAAAAGCATGCCTGCGTCTTTGTTTTGTATTTTTCCAAGCCAATAAAATAAGCTTTTATTTGCCATTTATTTCATTTCAATCCGAGGTAGAACAATATGTTTAATCGAAAATGAGAGTATAAAATCAACTGGGTCCGATTTCTGCCTTAAGGCATATAAAATTTATGAAGTAACATCAATACACTAGACTTCAGAGACCATCTTCTTTCCAAATAGATCTTGCTCCACTCTTATTCTAGATTGGTGAAGTTTGACACAAAAAATTGTCAATTTGATACAGAAAATTAGTCAGCCGGGAAACCACAAATTATTCGTCAAAATGACACGGAAAAATGTGTCAAATAAAATGACACAGAAAAGTGATAGAAATCACTCAAAATCCGAGATAAAATGAACATTTTTGTGTTAAAAAAAGAATCAGAATAGACAACCATCAGTGTCAAAATGAGTAATTTCCGTGTCAAATTGAATAGATTTCTATGTCAAATTTCAACACATTTGGGAAGCTCAAAATCAATCGGGAAATTTTGACACCAAAAAGAAAATATACCACAATCCAAATTTGAGAAGTGTGTATCATATTTTATTCATGATTTACTCAATGCAAAACAGTGAATGCAACACAGTACACGCATTGTGCATAAAAACATAAGAATGCAACTGCATTTTTTGCATTAAATAAGTGCCATAAGTTTTTCTTGTCAAACATATGAACCGTGGTGTTCGCGATCATAGATCGCATGATCAATTATATAGTCGGGTGGCCACTCACTATCGCAAGATTTGCGATAAACAGTTGACAACCAATCACATCGCTTGTGATTTATGATTCGAAAAGTTGTCTTAAGATTCCTCATTTCATTTCCTCCGATGCGGAAAAAAAAAAAAAAAAAGTTTTTTTTTGTTTACACTTTTCACCCGAAAAAAATATCACAAGCGACCAAATAAATTGTTTTTAGTCGGCTCCGTTGTCAGCTACTGCATATTTTGCCACTTTGATTTTTCACTTTCATGTGTTCAAGGACATCACTTTAATTGTGGCCGATTTTCAGTTTCCCGTATTTCGTCACCCTGGGCGCTTTTTTCAAAATGGCCGCAAAATCATAGAAATCGAATTAAAAGCGTAGTGTTATACCACAATACCATCTAATAGGTTTACGGTTCTGCATTATTTTGGCCATGTGATGGTACCGTTAAAATTTTTTAAAACCAAAACATTGTTGTTCAGGAATGATAGAAGGGCGGTTTTTTCAAAAGGGCCGCCAAAATCATAGAGACTTTATTAAAAAGCATATTGTTTACCAATATCCATATAATAGGGTCGGGTTTCTGGATAATTTTGGCCATTGAGCTCTAAAAATTTTTCAAATAAAAATTTTGTTCAGAAATAATTGATGGTGGGCTTGTTTCCAAATGGCCGTCAAATACGATAAAAATAGCTTAAAAACTGTCTAAAACATAGTATTGATCAAAATGCATTTGAATAGAGTGGAGTTTTTCTTAGAATAATTTTAGCCATATTGTATTTTTAAATTAATGAATGACCCATTAATGCCATATTTCTTTACCATTACTAGATGGCGCTTTTTCCCAAGATGGCTAACAAATAATTTTGAATTATGAAAAAATATTAAACACACATCCATTACTGGATGGTTTTTCGAGAATTTTTATACGCTAGTGAATTTTAAAATGTTTTTATAATCAAAACAATACTGTTTACAATTAAAAGATTAACCTCGCCCTAAGATTTGTGGAGTAAGAGCACATGCTCTAACCTTTGTTGTGATTTATGGTATCTTTCTTCTATGGAACACTAATATAAACTAATGTTACACATCCCAGATTCCACAAAATGACAGAGTCCACGTTTTTGCTGATATTTTGTGATAACACATACAACCACAATTTAGATAATTTTGAGCAATAAAGTGAATCTTTTGCTGATAAAGATGTTTTCAAAAGTCCCAAATGGCTTTTAAAGGGAGTTGGGGTCAACGTTTTGAAGTACATCCCAATAAATACTCACGCTCCCGGGAGATGAGCACAAATACACACATCACATGATTGATACAAGTTGAGATGTAAAGTATTACTTTGGTGCTTTTGTGGAACTTTTTCCGTACCAGAAGGGCCGTCTTGGTATATCTTGTCGTAAACAATGCAATTTGATAATGCGCATTTGATATTCGCGCATGGGTTTTTTTTCCATAATTAGATACTCGTCATATGCCATGTAATGAGGAAACTGGTACCGTTATACTGCTGTCAAAGTATTGATCGTGGGATGCGGAATGATATTATGTTATTAGAGAATGCTAGAAAAGAAGGGGGTAGATATTTTACTACCTCACAAAGAGAACTTGACCCAATTTAATAGGGCTGTACATATTTCTATCAAACTCTAGGGAGCTTTTTTCCCCCCCCCCCCCCGCTTGGCTTCTTGATTTATTGCTGGCATCATATTGGGTGGATGCAATTCCCTGAAACCTTTGAAATCTCTGAACGAGAAGTGTCGGTTCGCAAAGGAGCCTTGATTGTGCATCATCTGCAGGTATTAGCCTCAGTCTCTTCCCAAAGGCCCAGATAAATAAACCTCTTTATGTAACCTCATTAGTCAATAAAGACTCTAGGTCAGGGCACTGTTCGAGCCAAGTCATTGGTGGTAAATTTAACAGAATAATTCAGGTATACATAAAATTTGGGTCAAACTCGCTTATGCTGACACAGAATGCATGCCAGATTTGCAGTTAGTTTTATGGGAAGAAGGCCATCCTCATCAGGACTGTTTGCAATTGGAAAAAGGAACAGCTTGCTATAGAGATAGGCGCGAGTCCTTCAAAGAAGACCCAGATTATGGAAGGCTTTGTAGGGATTTTACTCTGATATTATTTTGGACCTTGTGAAATCTATTGCCAACGAAAGAACGACGAGTAACTGTGGTTGGTTTGTTCTGTTGTTGGTTTGTTCGCTCCTATCATGACTGACAGATCGTGACCTCAGAGTGCGATGCCAGAGATGACGATTTCAGCCAATATAATAGCACAGTGTGTCCTGTAAATCGCCTTAATTTGGTTGAACCACCGAGCTCTTGGCTTGCTTCTTTTGCCTACAACCATTCCTTGCATAATCACATTTCCCAAGTTGTTTCCACCACGGTATGATACATGAACCAAAAGATCTTAGATTCTGGATGCACATATTATGTAACACTTTTTTTTTATAACAATCTCCTGAAGAACCCTGGAGTTTGTCCTCTTCTCGATCCAATGGATGCTAAGTATACGCCTCCAACACATATCCCAAGGCTGCAATTCTGTTACGTTCTGCTTGGGGAAGGGTCCGTGGCTCCCCTGCGTAATGTGGCCATTGAAAGCCAACCTTGGAGCAGACGAGTTTTGGAAGTCTAGTAATTCCTCTGGCCCGCCCGATCTTGGATAGATTGGATCCCATGGCTACCGTCACCCCCCCCCCCTTAGTAATCAAGATCCAAGAAGTTGAATTGATAGACAACTCCACCTCCTTTCCATCAAACAGTACGTTCTCTTCCCTGCTTTCAGGACCAGAGCCATAACCTAGTCTTACCAACATTGTGGAACTCACATATAGCTGCACTTGCTGGCACATCAAGTGCAATCAGCATAAAAAATAAGATCCTCAACAGATAACCCTTTGTTAAGAAAGCGTTTACGCCCAGAGTGTCAATTATCCTAACCCCAGAGAAAAGGAGGAGGAGTGGAAGTGGTCCGATTTGCGATTTTTTTTTAAACCTGGATACACGTGTACGATCTCCACTTAAAATAGAAAAACAAAATTTGGGTTGATAAGATGGCAAGACCCCATCACTTCCAGTGGCTTAATTTCTTTTTTGACATGGGGGGGGGGGGGTTGGTGATGGATTGACATTTCTGAATGAACCGTGTTTTTGCTGAAAAGATTCAATACTAGCACATGCGCTAAATTTTTGCCATTTAGAAGCTAAAATCGTTAAATGTAATTGTAATTAGAACAAAATTCGCGAGAAGCGAGCGGAAATTTACCATTTTTAAACTATTATATTTAAACATTTGAGGATATTCTGGTCAAAAACACATGAACGGGCGTCAACATGGGGGGGGGATGATCGTATTGACCATCCCCCTTATCAAAATATTGGGGGATATATACCCCCCATCCCCCGGGATTTACGCCTATGATCACTGCACAGTGCAGCACCAATACCAATTTTTTGTATTCAATATTTTTTGATGGATATGGTATTGTTGCAAAAATTAACTCCACATTGTTTATTACTAGTACTATTTAAGAGTTTTGCCACAGGTCCTCGAATAGAAGTTTCCAAAGATGGGAATACCACAGATTTTTTTCTGCATCATGGCAATGCTTCAACACATAGGTCTACTCTTGGAAAAGACTTTGTTGAAGCAAACGACAGTCATGCCTTGTCCCCTTTACAGTCCACCACGATACCATGTGATTTCTAGCTGTTATCAAGGCTGAAGGCTGACCTTGCAGGACTTTGATATGCTAGCCGAAGCGCTATAGAAGGTGCCATTCATCATTGCCTGAGAGGGATACATAAAAAGACTTTGCAGCAACCTTTAGAGCGTGTGCTTTAGCCCTCTCAGTGTTAGTATGTGTTAGTATATAAGGGTTGACATCCATTTTACAAGAAAGCACCCTCTACAAATAATAATGTGATTTGTGATACGTAAACATCTTTAAACAATAACATTCTTAAATAATCTTGAAAATTATCCTATTGGGTAGTGTTTTGGTCATTTTTTATTTGTGAATTTGGCAGTCATTTTAGAAAACGTGCCCTCAATTATTCGTGAATGAGACCGTTTTATATGAAAACATTTCTAGAGATCACTTGCCTAAAATCATCGAGAAAACTAACTTAGTAGATAATGTTTGTCGCAAACATTATGCTTTTAATTAATTTTCTATGATTCGGTGGCCATTTTGGAAACAAAACCACCATCAATCATTCCTGAACAACACTGTTGTGGTTTAAAAAAATTATAGCTGTCACTTGACCAAAATTACCCAGAAACTTGACCCTATTAGATGGTATTTGTGGTAAACAATACGCTTTTATTCGATTTTTTATGATTTTGGCGACCATTTTGAAAAAGCGCCCCCAGGTGATGAAATACGACACTGAAAATTCGATGAACGCAAACACAGTTTTCTAGTCAGGAAATAAACTGGTCCCCTGCCATTTCGATATGAAATGAAAGGCATAGAAAAGCTTATTTATTTGGCTTTAAGGATGTACAAAACACAACCCCTGCGTAATTTGTTTACTAACAAATGTCTTTTTTGGGACAGCCTGTATGGTTACTCCATTTATCGGTTTTTACAAATGGGAAAGACATGTTCGCTGTCGCCTACGGTTCCTGGTAGCTTTTGTCAATCATTTACACGCATAAGTATCCGAATAGTTCATTCTTTTAGAGTCAAGAAATAACAGAGGCTGATATTGCGACAGAGCAGCCTCCTTTCTCTCAGGCAATCAATGGGATCTCCCAATAGGGCGTCTTGAATATCGATGGTGAAGAAGTACATTTTGGGACGCATGACGATAAGTAAAAGTGTGTGAAGTTGAGACAAAACAAAATGCTATTATACCAGAAATACAAGGCAACTCATCCCTACGGACATATGCAAATGAGGCCAACTTCATGATTTGAACTCAGAGAACCGCGTGAATACCTATTTTAACGTAAGTAAATCCTGCCTGTATAAAGAAACTGCGTCAACCAGGCCGGTACCCGACCCAGTTCTTCAAATTAACAATGAAATGTAGAGATGAACAAATAAAGCTAGCGCAAGGTTTCACCACAGGGCATTCTGAATCAATCTCAACAGATAACATAACGGCTGCACCGACCAGCAGCAAACTGGTACCACCAGATAGTTAAATTTAGCGTACAAGACATTACAATGTGTATAAAAAACATTGAACACGAAGAAAAGCACAATTGACACTGACCTGTGACGCAGATAACCAGTAGTTCCAATGATACTCAGTGCACGATTCAATGAAATGAAATTGCCAACACTGTAAGGTTTTCGAAAATCAATTATCACCTGCTCCAGAAAACAAGATATTTTGATTACCTTATTTTCTCTAATTTCAAGTATCTCAATTAAGTCAGTTAACAGATAACACTTTTTGGGTAATTTATGCATCGAAATGTTCAATAATACTGTTTTAAATGTCAATCAGTCAGTAAAATCGAGTATGGCCACACCTGACATGAATCAGTGAGTCGAGACGTCGCGGCATACTATCCACAAGGTTGTTTAGGACAGGGGCGAATTTAGGGGCGGGGTACTGTAGATCTATAAAATGACCTTTTTACACACAGGGCACCCTGTAGTTAATGAATGACGGCACAGCCCAGCGAGCCGGAGATTTTGGAGCTCCCTCTATTGAAAAATCCTGGAACTGCCGCTGGTTTATGACGTCAATGGGCAGAGCGCCCCACTCATCGGTCAGAGCCTGTGCTAACTCCTGTAGAAAGAGGAAGATTGTTGTAATTGATGGCTCGGCCTAAGGCATCCCAGGCATGATCGATAGGATTCATATCAGGGGACCAAGCAAGTCATGGTATCTTTTCAACTCCCCCCCACCCCCGCCTCAAGAAATTGTCTCACTACAGCGGCTTTGTACGGCGTGGCGTTGTCGTCTTGCAGCCGAAAATTGTTTGCATAAACCCTTCTTGCATATGACAGGCAGTGGTTTGCCAGAATGTCCAGTTACACGACGACGTTCATGTTTCCATCTGGCACCACCAGTGACGTTTTTCCTCCATAATTAATACTGGCACATACCTTCACTGAGCCGCCACCACCTGGACCACCTGAATACAGTCATCTCGGAGGTTCTCACCACGTAATCGACGAATTCTTTGTCTTCCATCTTGATGGTCAAGAATGTAGCGGCTCTCGTTCATAAAGACAACATGTCGCTAGTGCCCGAGCTGTAATCAGCTGTGCTCCCTAGCCCAGCGATGTCGAGCAACTTTGTGGTGAACGGTTAGGCGTGGACATTTGGTCATTCGTCCTGCTCGGTAACCATGTTGAAGCAATCTCCAATTTACAGTTTGGCGTGGAACGTTGATTCCATAGTGTCTTCTCTACAAACGACGAAGGCGGGTCGTTGGCATTTCCGGGCTCTACGGCACATATTAAGCAGTCGGCGATCATCTCGTCTGGTAGTCAATCGTGATCGTCATGGAGATTTTCGTGGCCTCAAATGAACCACCTCTCGATGATGTCTGAGGAGTTTACAGACCGTACTCTGCGATATCCCGAGCAAATCAGCGACTTTGACTTTTTGGTACCCTTCCCGTCGGAATGCAAGCACTCTTCGGCGTATTGACAGTGCCGTTGGACGAGGCATAGTTTAGGGAACCTATGTATATATGTGTCAGTTTTGTTGTAACGGTAACAACCAACTCTGAAAAACGTGCTCGTTGCACACATGCTTGGAGCAAGGAAAAGGAACAAACAACAGACGTCTAGCCTTTTTTATAGCGCCCAACAAAAGAACTTATTTCCAAACCGTGTTTAGTCAACATAGTGCACTTTTGAGAAAAACACGATAAATTGGCCATTTTCCTCAAATTTTGGGATTTCCCGAAGATTGACCATTCTTTCAATATCTGCTTACGTCTCATTAAATTCACAATAGTCACCGTCATTTTTTATTTTGCATGTAAGAAAAAAGGTGTAATGAGCCTGCTTCTCCTCATTTTGGGCCATTTTAATTCAAATTTTCCGGAAATTGCCGAAAATCTCCGAAAACTTAAAAGAAATTAATATCTCGGTAAAGGATTGGGATACGAAACTCAAATAAAGACTAAAGTTGCATTTAACAAGTGCAAGAAGTCTTTGTAAAAATCTCAATTTTGTTATCCGATGGACTTAACACGGTTTGGAAATAAGCTCTTCATGTATTGAAATGTGTAATATGACATTATCTTCCAATTTGTGCAAAACGCCGATTTTGACAAAATGTCACTTACGAAAGTGTCCCACTCTGCCAACGATATATTATTATTGTCTTAGAATACCATACTACGTTATATTGTTGAAGTGGGTTCCTACAGTCTCCTGTCCCAAGATACCTTGCATTCGGTAAGGGAGGTAAAGCAACACATGGACAATAGACTATCGGAAATTGCACAGCTGCACAGCAACAGATGGCTATCCACGTCTGGAATTGATCAATCTATTGAATCATCAGCAGGTGCTAAATGACTTTGCGCAATGGATTTATGTTCTGGGCATTGACCGTATACCAATTCAACAACATGACATTCGGGCTTATCAATGCTCCTCCTGCATTTGAGAGACTCATGTTAAGAGTGATTACACGGCTTCTTTCTCTTAAAAGTGGACTTTTTTCTCTCAGAAAGAAGCACCACCTTTAAGTCACACCATATCGTATAAAATAGAACGGACCTAGACAAAAGTCAAGCTTTAACAGTTGTTGTAGCTGATAAAGGACCAGCTTCACACATATGGTACTATACTCTTGGTATTCTTCAGCATATTCCTTGGAAAAGCCTAATTATATACATACAAACTCTTAGTATGAATCTCCAGGCAGTTTTGGGCAAATTTGTCATAGGGTATTGCAGCAATCTCCTTCTGATCCAGGTAATCAGTGAATCCTTGTCAGTCTGCTTTCCTATAGGTAAAGCACCGCTTAAAATGCACTTTGTTTGGTCGTACCGCAGCGTTGACTTGGATACAGATTGATCGATGTTGGGTTAATAGAGCGGGGGCACGGACCTGGGTCAAACATCATTGTTCATGCCCCACTACATCTAAGCTTTGGTAGTCAGTATGGACCCCCTATATCAATGCAAGGTAGTTAGTGGTATCAAATTGTGGTGTCACTTTTTCAATAGGGGCCAATTTAAGTTTAAGTTTTAAAATACTCCAATCATGTTGAAATGTATGCCATATTTTTCGTCTAGTCATAAGGATTTCGAAAAGGTATAGTTTGTATTATCTATGAACGTTCTGTTCGTACTCTTGTTTTTGTATCTGTGTCATGTTCTTCAATTTCATTGTTACATAGTATTGTATGTAATCTTGGAGAGGCCACTGCACCCACGCATTGTTTTTAACAGTGACCTAGTTCACCACTGGTACAGCAATTATATGGAATCCCATAGTATGTTATTCAAGACACCATACCTGCCAACATTCCTTGTTTAAAGCAATAACAGCAAGTTTTTGCACAGTTGTGTTGGTAATTGTCTAGTAAAATATACCTGCGCGTGGTAATGCTCCAAAATGCGGATTTGTCATAAAAGAAGCAATTTTGTAATTAGAATCGGGATCCCTGGTTGTAATTGAATGGCGGAGCTGGAAAACACCAACGTTATGTCCGTCCATGCTGAAATAGTGCCACGTCACGAAATTAACCTTACTTGACGTACCGTACCAGAACCGACGGAACAACTAATGGATGAGCGTAGACACGTATATGACGCAATTTCCCGGCAATTTCGTATTGGAAAAACGTTTCCAGCAGCCGTTGAATTATTATCGGAGATCACCGATGTTAATTATTCTAATTACAACACTTTTTGCGACACATAGAGATTTTTGAGATCTACCATTCACAAATATTGTTTACTAGTTAATTACCAATGCAACTGTGCGAAAATCTCAAAATATCCGGAAAATTGGGGGCGCTCTTCAAAATATGTGCTGTTATTGGGTTTGCATTTTCGGTAATCACTGACAACATAACTTGTTTTGGCGATATTGCGTTTTGCAAAGTTCGCAAAAATACTTAAGAGATCTTACGTACTCCTTTGAACATCATCTCATCATTTTCACCAACTTGATTTGACCAAACACTGGGCAATAGCTTGGTATGTCCATGTTACCGAAGTTGCACATATGAGGTTTTGCATTTCACCTTTCAAAATACATATCGTCGCTGGGCGGGAAAAACCACATATGTAACTCCAGAGGTCAAATGCAAAACCACATATGTAAAAAGTGGGCCCAGTACTAAAACCTCATATGTGCATTTCGGTCACATCGGGTTTTAGTTGGAATAACAAGCCAACTATGGCCGTAAATCATATGACAGTTTATTTCAGAATCTGGAGTAAATAATTAGCTAAATATATTTGAAAAGAAAACCTTTCTTGTGCAAGGCTTCACAGCAAATTATTCAGTTTTTGGTGTCTCTCGAAAAATGTTCCTATGAGGTTTTGTCATGTTCCCAAGGTTTTATTTTACTACATTGAGGTTTTGCTCGTTAAAAGGTCCAATGCACATATGAGGTTTTTCCCCGCCAGCAAACATCTTAGGTTTTTCCTGCCCAGCGACGATATGAAATATTCCTTTTGGTGTCGCCTGCCTTAAGGCAGGAAGACACATAAGGATCACTTTGTCCACTGTTGATGTCTGTTGTTGTTGATGTCTGTTAGTGATAGATGTTGATATCTGTTGATGTCTGTTGTGGTGAAACATTTGCCTGTAATATCCACATGCTTCGATAGATTTAAACTTGAGTCATAGGTGCAACATGTGATCCCAAATGAGGTCAAGGGTCATGCGAGGTAAGGTTGTAAGCGGAAAATTTAAAATTGACCTCCATTGAAAAGTTGAAGTTCAATTGAAATATCAAAATGGATATGGATATCAAATGCAAACCCTCATTTGTCTATGAGGTTAAGGTCACATATCAAGGAAAAAGGTCCTATGCGGCCTATCATTCACAAGCCACTACCCAAGAGACACTACATTCAGGAAACCGTAGGTCGTTTGTAGCCGAAGGCCGAATAAAAAAAGTACAACTGAATATTACATGATAGTTTCTTAATTTGTGAAGATCAACATATCAAAAGTCCCCAATAATCCCCGTGTGCTATTTGAGAAATAAGCGGTAAAGTTTATACAGGGGTACAAACAAATAAAATTAATTAAATTGAGCTGAATCAATGAAACTATGTTCAAGTATTCTAGTCACCTGAATAAGAAAATGTCTAGTTTGGTCTAACTTTTGAACTTCAGTTTAGGCATTGCAGGGTTCCAAATATGGTCATGGTCATCGTGGGTAAATTTTCAAAACAGTACATTTTTTCCAACTAATTTTCAAATTACTCGGACATGTTCTTTGGTCATATTATGGCGAAAAGTTCATTCACACTATATACATCTTAAGAATAATTGACAGCTATTTCCATAAATCGCAGATAGGGCAACTAATTACTTTTTTAATCCTTATGACATGACCAAACGTGCTATACATTAAAACTCAATGGAACATTTTGTTTTTCGTATATATCTTGAGTATAGCTGGCCTAAGTACTTATTTCACATTAAATAGCGTGGATGTTTATTGAAGTATTAGTATTGTAGAAATAATGCATTTTAATTCATGCTCACATAACGCAACTAGTTTTTTTTTTACCATCAAAAATGGGCCAACCTTGTGTTAATAGATTAGCGCAAAGCGATTTGACATTCCGGCCAATCCTGAAGCACTAAGTCTTCTATCCCCCAACACTCCAATGACCATATGTATAACGCTCAATTGCATCAGTATTCAATAGTAAGCCGATTTTGTACAGTAACTTTGTACCATGGACACAAATTGTTTTTTTGTAATGGTAACAAAGCCTAGTCCCCTCCACACTGGCCGGGGATTTAACCCATATAAATATCTTCCTATCGAAATATTCAAGAAGTCTCACTTATTGAAATCTACTATAATTGCTAGATTCGCGTGGCTTTACAAACATATGTTCTTAAATATTCAGTTACACACCTCTCATTTTGCTTATCTCTCATTGTTTATCATTATTCTGTTTTGAATTGTGATTGCTAACGTGCTTTTATAAGCTCATATACGTACTTTGTAAATATCATATTGGTCGGTCAAAAATGAAGACACGTTATCCGGCCCTAAGATTTTATCAGGGTTAAAAAATATTACTTTCTCTTTCAAGACAAACCAGTATAACCACTTCCTGTAAAATCTTCTGAGTTCTGGGGCGGGCGAAGCTATTATTCCACGGGCAGTAACTTTGTTTTTAACCTTGTGAAATAATTGGCTAAACTACCTCGATTTTAATACGCGAGTAGGGGCAACACAAAATCTAATCATAAAACAGCTGGATTGGTCATGCGGGTAGTAATAACGGTTGCAGCACCCAATTCGCGGAGATAATTTTGTGGCGAGGTGTCTCGCAATTTTTTTTCTGGGTGGCGGATATGGACTACATCTTTACATGCGTTTTGTAATTTTAAAAAAAACCAAATTTTTCATGTTTTTGAATTTTTTATATGGTCAACTTCTGTGTGTACAACGCACGAATGAAGCGAAATGATTGTGACGATTTCCTGGAAGCAGCGTAATAGTAATAGCAACACCGCTTTCATCCTTAGGAAAGGCGCTTTAGAAATGTCGGGTATTGTTATTATTATTTTATTTAACGCAATAATCACTGATCATACAGTGTATTAATCACACAAAAAGTTTCCGACTGAATGAGCGAGGGTCGTGTTGAAGCCTTTCTTCGCGGCGGCCCTGTTAATGTCACATCACCTGTGTTGTGGCTAAACCATTCAACAACTTAAGCCCAAACATCGTGTTTTAACACACCACAGTGAATATCTTGAAGACCACCCTCAATTCTAGGTGCTGAGGCTACGCACAGAGGACTTTCCTTATGGCAAGCACCAAGTTTGTATCCTGCAGCTGATGTTGAGGGTCTCACCCATGCTAAGCGTAACATCATCTTACAGCTCTACAGGGAGAACGGAAGTGAATATCATCTCCTCCAAGAAACTCACTGCGAATCTGAAGAGACGCGGCAAAATCGAAATTGACCTAATTGCACATTCATTCCGCACAACAAGCAATGGACTCTTACTAATGTGAATCAATCATACAAGTGAGGTCAACCCTGCAATCTTCAATGAATTAGCCGATCCAGTGGATAAGAGTTGGAAGCTATGAGACCCCAACTTCACCAACATCTATAAGCCACCACCAACTGAGGCAGACTTCAATTCCCTTCCAGTAGTTCAGCGGAGTTCCTTCGTCTGCGGAGACTTCAAATGTAGAAATATCAGCATTTGGATACTCCACATTGACAAGAACTGGCAAAGCGTCTCTTGAATGGATTGAAGCTCAAGACCTACAACTGCTGTTTGATAGTAAGTATCCCACCTACTTTCTATTCAAAGCAGTCATGGGACATGGCCCCTGTCCCTGACTGTCAACATCACAAGCCGACATTCGATCACGCTGCTCCGAACGGTCTCCCTAGATTTCCTAGATCAGGTCATTGCCCTAACCTGGTCACGAGTGACTAGGTCTCACGATCTCAGCCTCTACAGAAAGAGATGGAATTTAAGGAAAGCCAACTGTCCAAGTTCAAACACACAAGAGAAATGGCATCACGCTGCCAGACCCGGTTCCTTCCAAACATCAAACGAGCATATTCTGACTTCTGCTACATGCTTCCACCAAGAGCGGAACATTCCATGCCAGAGGGCAAGGAATCCCTACACCCCTGTTGGGACAAGGAATGCGACAAGTTATACAAAGTGTATTGTTAATACCAATGCGATCTGAGGAATAGCAAATGGACCAGCTACTGCGATCTTACTTGGCAAAGAGACGCACCAGATGGGGGAGGAGGATATATCCAATATCAACTGTATCCACTCAAGCAGCAAGGCATGGAACACCTGAACAAGTTCACCGGGCGTGCTGTCCAGCTACAGGTGTCAGTCTCTGCAAAACTCCATTCGCTTCAGGACTTGTCAACAATGGAAAGTGGCAAGGCACACTCCACAGGCGAAAGCCCTCTCTCGTGCTGTTAATGCTGAGATTAAACAGCTTCTAAAACCTCTCCGCCGTCTCAGCCCCATGTCCCAACCATTCACCTACGATGAGATACCGAAGTAATTAAAGTCGCAAGAATGGGAAGTCCTGGCCATTTAATAACATCCATACAGAATTCGTGAAGATGAAGAATATGGCACCCGAAAGCTTGTGCTGTGGATGGCTCCAACTCGTCCTTTGTATTGCATGGGAACGTAAACTATTCCTTCACATGGAAGACTTCAAGGTCATTGCATAATGAAGATCAGATCGCCGCAAATGACAAAGAGTACAGACCCATCCGCTACTATTCTCACATCATAAGATGGCTTGGAGCGTGTATCGGCAGGATCAGATACGGTTCGAGGCAAATTACCGCACCCCCCAAGCTGGGTCGAAGCGGGACATCAAAACAAATGATCAGATAGCCAGACTAGTTAATGAAGCGAGAACAGCCTTCCAGGCAGCAGAAGTTGGAGCAGTCTTCATGACTAATGATGCGTACGATACAGGCTGGCATCGAGGTCTCTACCTCAAGCTATTCAATTTCTTTCCATGATGTCAGCTTGTCAAGTTCATTATGCTGCTCATTCCAAGACAGATCTTTCGTCCTGGAAACATCAAAGAGCAACGCAGTAGATAGGAAAGCGCAAAC
Source organism: Ophioderma brevispina (assembly GCA_023653785.1). Classification (NCBI taxonomy): domain Eukaryota; kingdom Metazoa; phylum Echinodermata; class Ophiuroidea; order Amphilepidida; family Ophiodermatidae; genus Ophioderma; species Ophioderma brevispina. The sequence goes on along the minus strand of JAMKCH010037541.1, from coordinate 67,094 downwards.
TCGGATTGGTGCTCCACAAGGTTCTGTCCTGGCCCCAGTCTCTTCAACATCTCGTCTCGATAGCCAAAGGGAGATAAATTTTCGCAGGACTCCTACGCGACGGACACGCAATTGGATTAGCTGATGATCCTGAGGCCTTAGAAACAGTGGTTGCAGGAAGACCCTAATCCCCAAGCCATTCTTCCACCGAGGGCACTTTTGATGAAATCAAGCAAAACCCAAGACCACAGCTCTGTTTTCCACCTTGCAAATCGCTGCGCAAAAAAGAGAGTAACATTCACTTCGATGGAGAAAATCTGTCACATGACCCAACACCGAAAGTACCTTGGCGTCACATGGACGCCAGCCGTACTTCAATCAACACACCAAGGCATTCGGTGCCAAGACGCAGTCTCGTGTTAATCGCCTCAGAAGGCTCGCAGGAAATGGACGGGGTGCATCTTCGGACACTTAACATTCATCAACTGTTGCCTTGGCAGCTCACTCTGTGAATAAGCTGCACAAGTATGGAGTAACAGTGTAATTCACACAAGATGATGTCGTTCTGAATGATTTGCAATGGGGATGTTAGTGGTTGCCTTTTGGCGGACGCCTGTAGAATATCTTACATGTCCTGTCTGCATAGCGCCAGCAAACCTTCGGAGGAAATTTCAGACGATCAAGCTCGCCAAGAAATGTGATGAACCTGGTAGCCTAAATCCCTCCACCACAACCACCCTTGAGGATCAGAGATTATACGGAATCAATTTGCTACCCAATCATGACACTGCAGTCACACTATCCATATCGATCATCCTGTTTCAATGACAGATGGTATGAGCAATTAATGGTCATCCTCTACCTAAAGCAGTTTGTGGACACCCCTCTAGCAAGCCCAAAGGCGGTGACCTTGATAGGAAAGAATGGGTCAACCTCAACACAGAACTGGCATTAGCCGTACAAAGAACTTCCTTACAAGATCGGAAGTAGACTTTCAACCAAAACTGCGATTGGGAGAGCAACCAACTTGGGCCCATCATCGATATAGATGACTATGAGGTACAAGTCCCCAAGAGGAAAGATCGGAATCCAGGCCTGCTAACCTGGATGATGAAACTATCGCTGGTTAAAGACGGATCTTCCACTCGCGATTTTGTTTTGGACTTGCACAGCACGAACGAGCGAGAAAGCCTACTTGCAAATATTGATTGGGGTCACGTGGTAAGTCCCAGTACAATGCCCATTGAAAAATCAAAAACGCAACTTTTGGTTTTGAGGGTTGGTCTTTCGGGCCGTTATATTCAGCAGTCTGCACGTGTTTTTTACAAGCGAAGTGTTGTAGTTAAACGAAAGAGCGAGAGCTAAGGCAACAAAATGTATATTCGAAACTTTCAAAATGGTCTGACTTGGGCACAATCTGATCGAAAAACATGCCGAGATACTTTTGTGCCAGGTTTAGAACACATTGTTAGATCAGTTAGCAAGCGCGAAAGTAATCCGGAAAGTACGGGTTCGAATCCGGACAAGGGCCATAATTTTGTTAACTCTCTGTGCACTGGCAGCGGTAGTAAACGATTAAAAATATTCTTGTTAACTCTTATTTGTAGCATTTATTATTCTTCCTGATCTCTTGGGTGGGGCTTGAGGAGTAGGCGGATTTTGCGTGGGGCCTTTTCCTAATTCAAATGAGGTTGCGCCACTGTAGACTGAGCACCTTTAGCGGTTATTCCTTCATGTAATATCTGTACGAAATAATCAATATGCACATGTATAGAGTTGAGTGGGGGTTTTGGGCTTAATTTCGTATAGGCTTAATTGATTCTTTCATCACGTCTTACACCAAGGATACACCAATTTACCATCAACTGCCGTAGTCCTCATTCAGTCATTACTTTTGTCTTATCTTTTAGAGTGCATTTCTTTATGTAAAAAGATACAGTTTCCCATTGAAATTACTAACAACTTAACGACCTATTTTTTTCCTTCTGAATGTTTCCAAGAGATACAAATAAAAGCTCGGTTTTCTTCTAGCGTCAACAACGTTTCTGAACGAGGTTCGTATCTTCTTGCGTCATGCTTGCGTGTCATTGTCACGCATGCAAACACCTTTCAGATCGAAAGCACCAACATGCGAATGGCCGTCTTAAGATTGCCATAATTTACGATTTTTTCAGGATCTAACTCTGTAGCATTTTTCTTTGATGGTAAATTTTCATGGGCCTAAATATGGTCTTTTTTATAGTTCGTGACTCTGACTTTCGCCCATTTTGGTACGTATTTTCGGCGTGTTTAGCTTTAATTTTCTCGCACGAAATTCACATATTTCTACCAATTTCTACTGGAAATCAAAGTTTAGTATCTTATATGCGTGGTAAGTTGAAATAAAATTGAACAAAAATGTCAATATCATTTCGATTTTTAAATTTTTCGTCGAGTCACACTCGCAAATCTGAGCTCTTGGATTAAAAATTTTGTGGCGTCATATCGGGGGTCACGTCCTGTAAAAAATACGAGAGGTAGAGCCACTGGCGTTCCTCTATTACTGATCCTCATCTTGCAAAATAAATTTTGCTTTCTATAGTTGGTGTGTGCTTGCGAATATGTGTGCTTTGCGTGTATGTCTATGTATCTATGATAAGCTGAGAATTATACGGTTCTAACCGATATTTTGGGTAACTGTGAGATAATAGTTTTAATATCATTTGCAAAGTTGTTTTAAAGTGATATGTAATTGTGAAATCACACGGCCCAAATCAGTGTAGTTTCTTTTGATATGACTGAGCATTTTGGTATAATTAAAGCAATAACAGCACATTGTGAGATTTTTTGCACCGATGTGTTGGTAATTGTCTAGTAAAACATACGAATGGTATTGCCCAAAAGTGCGTATTTTGTCATAAAAGAAGCGTAAATAGAATCGGAATATCCTATTGTAATTTAACTGCGGAACTGGAAACGCCAAAAATTCTGTCGTTATTGCGAGTGTATAGTGTCACCTCTAGAAAATAACCTCTAGACTCTCCTTCTGAACCAACGGAACAACAAATGGATGAGCATAGACACGTACAATTTCCAGGCTATATCATATTGGAAGGACGTCTCCAACATCCACTGAATTATTATCGGGATTCAGATTCAGATTTATTTTTGTTTCTTCATAAAACATATATACAAAATAAACAGATGAAAACCTTAATATATAGATAATCATAGATTATGTACAAAGAGGAACTATTTGGTTGTATACAAATTATAAAGTGATACTTAAGAACTATGGTTAAATGAAAAACATATTTTTCAAAAGTAATGACAGATATATGTGATAATATTACAGAAAATACAAAGCAGTATTTTGGAATGCATACATGGTGAAGGGACGAGGACACTACTAAACACGAGGCCTGAGGTCGCAGTGCCCTCTACAAAAAGGGTAAAAAAAATAAATGAGATACAAAGAGTTAAAAGAGATATGCTTATATACGAAAACCCAAGGGGGGGGGGGCACGAGACAAAATATACAGACAGGACAAACTAGGACAAACATGATGTCTGACTTTAAAGCAATATTAGCACATTTTTTTGAAAGGCGCCCCCAATTTTTCAAAAAATTGAGATTTTTACACGGTTGCATTGGTAACTGGCTAGTAAACTAACCTGTGAATGGTTAAGCTCTACAATGTCTATGTGTCGCAAACGAAGGAATTTTGTAACTAGAATAATTAATATCGGGATCCCGATTATAATTCACGGCTGCTGGAAACGTTCTTCCAATATGAAATAGCGACAATGTACATATCTACGCTCATCTACTAGTTGTTTTATTGGTTCAGGCAAGTCAAGTTAGAGGTCATTTTCTTGAGGTGGCACTATTTCATCATGGACTGACATAAACTTAGCAATTCCAGCTCTGCCGTTAAGTACAATCTATAGCATCCCGATTCTAATTACCAAAATCGTTCATTTTATGATAATACGCATTTTTGAGCATTCTCGTTCGCAGGTGTAGTTTTCTAGACAATTACCAACATAGCTGTGCAAAATATCAAATTTTGAAAATTGGTGGCGCTCTTCAAAAATGTGCTAATATTGCTTTAAGAGTATTTATAAATGAAACGATAAGTTAAGAGGAGACAGAGAGAAGTGGGGAAAAGGATGTAATGAAGGGGTCATTAGCATGCCTGGTATCATAGTTATGAGGAGTGTCAACGTTAAAGAAGTCTTCAGAGATAAGATCCGGTGGAAGAATATGGTGGTGATACTGGTACATAAAAGAGGCAAGTTGAAGTTGGTAGATGCGCACTTTAAGAGTAGAAAAGGAGATGAAAAGGGAATCCGTGTGGGCAAGCCAGGGAGAATTAGTACAAGTACGCATGGCGCGTTTTTGAAGAAGAAAGACAGATTCAGTACTGGAGTTGTTAAGATCAGCCTAGATCATTGCACCATATGACATATATGGAAGAATGAGAGCATTGCAAAGTGTCTTAAGAGAATGCTGGGGAAGATAAGGACACACCTTACGAATCATACCAATATATTTGGAAACTGTCTTAGATACATGCTCTGTTTGGGAATTCCAGGAGTCAATTAGTAGGCCAAGGAATTTGGTTGCGTCAACCTGGAGGATTGGAGTATCGTCAATTTGTATATTAATGTCAATTTTAGGTTTATTACTATGTTTATTTTTAAAAATCATAATTAGTCTTTTATGTTTAGAGAAAGTAAAGAAATAACACTTTTAAAACAACACAAATAAAATATTTGTTTAGTTTAGTGTTGATTATTTTACTCACCTGTTTGACCTGGTAGATAGGAAAGAAAACATATAGGAGAGCGGTCAAGCTTCAAAAAGTGCTTTATTTTTCGAGTAACCCCTCCCCTCGGTACAACAAAACACAACCACTTTTATTCAAAGGCCAATTATATAGGATTTATGAAACTGATGGTTGTGGTCAAAAGATTTGGTGGCAGGAGTGTTTTTTTGGCCAAAAAACCCTATTTTGGGGCTAAAAATAAAGAAAAAAACATGATTTTTTAATTTTAACCATCCAAAAGCCACAAAAGCTGATAAATAAGTACCTTTTGTTTTAGATCTACATTTTAAACATTACATAAAAAGGCCAGATGATATTTTTGCTGCACAAAATGCAGTAGAAGGAGTTATTTTTGGGGTAGAAAGGTAAATTTTTGGCTAAAAATCAACAAAAATAGTAATCTTTCCTTAAAAAATGGACAAAAACACCACAATTGTATGTAGTAACATCATGATTTTTATAGATTATATTCTGTATACTGTGTGCAGTGTCCATACAGACTTTGGTAGCTATATTTAATACTAACAATTGGCTAGAATGTGTTTTTTGCCATAAAAAATGCCATTTTGGTGAACAATTGAGAAAATGATAATAAATTCAAAAAAATATATTTTCGGCCAAATAACTGAAAGATTAAACACCTAATTGTTACTTTTTTGGTAGACTTATGTTGTAATTGATTCACAAAAAATAAGTATTGCTCAACAAAAGTGGTGAAATGGAAATTTAATTAAGAGTCCAATTGTGGCCTAAAATAAGCAAATAATGAAAAAAAAGTTTAAATTCCGGCTTTATTTATTGCATCCTGCAAATTTTGAAAATACCTAATTAGTACCCAAGGGCCCGTTCCCCAAACTTGTATAAAATGCAAAATTTTCTTAGTAAGTCAAACTAATATGCAATGTTTTTTTTAAATGGCTGAAAATCAAAATGCGCAGGAGTACTGGAAACTCTAACCTGTTATTTTTTTGGCCTTTCCGCATTTTGTGTGTGTTTTTTTAAGGTTTCAACAGATTTGGACGTTTCGAACGGTCAAGAAAAAAAGTTGTACAAAGAATGCAATAAAAAATACTTTCCGTTATGCGAATGAGCTTGTTCGACTAAAAAATTCGCAAAGCGTTAGGGTCTGGCCGTTGGACAAGCTGAGATTACACGGTACATTGTTTTCCCTAAGAAAGTTTTCAAGACTTTCCGGTGTCAGGCTGTACACAGGTCAATCACACTTTTGAGTAATTCCCTGAACCCAATTTTGATTGCATTTCTATGTATTGGCTGTGTCTGTGATTGGTTGCTGCTGCACACTTTGCATCTTGCTTATGGCCTGTCCTGCATGTTCGATTCGTTTTTCCATAATTTATTATTGTAAAGTGCTACAATATAGAAGTAGCAGACCATGATATAAATGGGGGTTTTTTTTAATATGTTCACACACAATTGAAATGCTTAGTAATTTAAACAAATTGATTCACTTAATTAGCTTTAATTTCTCAGTTGTATCTCAAAATTTAACTAGTGGGACCCAGTTTTATTCAGGTAGGGGTAAGAGAAAACATGGTAAGAAGGCAATCACATAAATGTAAGAGGGGAAACAATAAAAAAGGGGGTCGACTTGAGAAAGGAAAGGGGAAGGGGGAATAAGGACCATTATCCCAAATAGATCGTCCATAAAAACAAAATAGTCAGCTTTTTGCCAATATGGATTTTTAACTTAAAAAAAAAAAAAAAAAAAAAAATAGTCATTTTTTGCAATTAATTATACTTTTGCAATTTTGGTGGACTTGAGCATTTGGTGTGTTCTTATATAAATCATTTGAGAATGATTTGATGGAATGCTGTAAATTTTGTACCCCAAGAGAACAGGACCTGCCCCTTTTCCTGTAGCATTATATCAGGGAGTGTATGCTTATAATTCATATGGCATTAAACTGGAATGTTTTCAGAAAAAGAAAATGCCCATTATCGGGCATAACACCAATGCCATAAATCTAAATTCCAATATATTTTTATTAGAATGAAAGATCTTATAAAGGTGCATTTCAGCATTAAATGGAATTCATCTTCACTCAATTAAAGAGGCAAGTTACATACTCTCTAAAGTTCTTAGATTAAAATCTATGCTAGATTTATATTTCAGTTATTTTATACACATTAATTCTAATCTTGAATTGTCCTAATAGCAATCCCAAGTAAGATGTTAATTTTTAATCTAAGAATTTAGAGAGTAAACTTTGCTCTGGAGGAATTCTTTTTGAAAAAGGACACCCTTTTTCTCAGTATAATTAGTGAATGGACATCTTTTAACTTAGTAAAAGGTGATTTGCAAACATGCCCGAACATGAAAGATGATGTATTATCCAACAAAATTCATCATTTGAAATAGACAATATTGACAAAACAAATACGAAAATATGAAAAAGGCAAAACCTAAAGAGCTCAAAAAGAAACCAAAACGCAAAACAAACAAGAATTTTGCGAACCGGAACGGAATGAAGGGGACCTAATTGGTTGTTTTGACCCGAAAATAATATGTTTTTTCCTTGCCCCCAAAAGGGTTCAAATTTCGGTAACAAAGTCCACTTTTGCCATTATTTTGGCAAAAGCATTACAAAACATTTTTTTAAGTTAAAACGGAAAAATCACACAAAATTATTGTTTTTTTTGGTGGGGGGGGAAATCTAATGCCACAAAAGTTAAAGTACTGCAAGAAAAAAAAGACATAACAACATGACAGGTAGCTATAACACTTTCTTACTTCCACGATTTTAATTCAGTTGTACAATTTTATGTTCCTGTTACAGTGCAGTGGTTATTGGCCAGTATAGTAAATGTATGTGAGTTGTAACCTGCTTTTATCCCAAGTGGATGTTAGTCTGGGGTAAAAATTGGAAAATGCCCAAAATTGACCAACTTTTAAAAAGTACTTGCCCTTATTTTGCAAAAGCTACAAAATTTTGGAAAATCGTGACAAGATTTTAAGTAAACGTAAAAATCACACAATATTCCAGTAGAAATCACACAAGATTCATGCTAAGCCACAAAATTCAAGTCAAACATTTTTAAACTCGCCAATGATTTTCCAAAATTGCCACAGAATTATGTTAAATCGCACATGATTCTGTTAAACACAAGGTTCTGTTAAATCGCAAATTCTGTTAAATTGCACAGAGTTTCCATAAAATCGCAAAATTACATCCAATCGCATTAAGAATTTGTAAAGTTGCACATGATTCCTTAAAATCAAATATGGGCTTGACTGAGTCCTGAGAAATGATAAAAAAAATCTTGGGGGGGGAATTGGAGAGAATTGAATGAAATTTTCACAAGATCATCTCAAATCGCATAAAAATTTCAAAGGGAATCACGAGTTGAAATACATGTATCTTTAGATTTTCAGAGACTGATTGCGATTTAACACTTTCCACAGTGACATGGGGCTTTTTTAAGTGTTGAGGTATGACCGATATGACATAAAGTCTCTAACATCTAATAGATAGGACATGTTACCCAGATCTCCAAAAATCAATTTCTGCCCAGAAATGCATGTTTTTGACTAAAGTGGCCCATTTTGACATGTTAACATCATACATAAACTGAATGCCAATGGTATATTTCGAAAAGTATTTTAGCTATATTTAGAGCCTAAAAATGGATGTTTTTAAGGGGTAGCTAAAGTTAACATTTATGCGGGGGTGTTTTTAGACACCTATTTGAGAGAAACGTATATTTCACTCAATGATCAAAATAAACACATGATATTCGGAGGTGTAGAGAAATAGATATGTTTATATAAAACATCAAGGCATTTTTGGCTAAACGATTAAAATAATCCAACCAGAAAATAAACCATATTTGAAATTGCAGGAATAGATTATGAAAGTGAAGAATAGTCTGTAGGAATATTCTAAGCGAAAATTTGATAGAACACAACAGTGTCCAAAGCCGATGAATCTCCATCCATTTACGTGTTGAGTAAGTGTCTTGTGTTCCTATTAGGTTGCTTTTGGTCCTATTCACTTACGGGGTATATCGTAACTAAACTTGGTACTGAAACATGCTACAATCTGATTTTTGAAGATTTTTTTTTTCGATATTTCTTGAGCAAATCATATTGATCTCTGTTAGCTTGTTCCCCATCTAATTTGGCCCTTTCACTGCCAGTTCTCAAAGTGTGAGGTACTTAAAAAAATAGGGATAGCAAGTCCCGAATAGGTCGCCGATTATGACCCTAAGTAACCCCTGAATGACCTTTGACATCCTCATGTGTTACCCTATATAAGACCGCTTGTCTCAATGTACAAGCAAACCAGTATCCAAAAGTGTATACAAATGTTTTACAACACGGCGTTCCCACGCAGACACATATCACGAATTATTGCCGACAATAAGTCCTTTTCCCGATTGCATTGGCGACTAAAATGATATAACACTTTGTAAGTTAGATCTGCTTTACTCACTCAACTACTATTAATATAAAACTGGGTATTTAAATACTTGAGAACTCCTATAATATACAGTACTGTACAAAAGGGTAAAATGAATTTTTGAATAATTTTGCCATTTTAACTAAAATTCATTTTTAAAAACTCAAATACCGCTGCTTTTTATCTTTCCTGAATGCTTTTGTAAACATGAAATCAATATGCTACAGAGAGGAAGTTCATTACCACATCCATTTTTAGTGCTTTAGATCCGGTTCGGGTTATTTCTCCCTCGTTTTCACATTCCTTTTTTAACCCAAAACAGGGATTTCTTTTGGCACTTTTGGACATAAAATCCACCTGAAAGAGTAATTTTTTTAAAGGTCTCTCCCGACAATATATGAATATAGATCCTATAAAATACAATGATGCTACTAAGTAAAAAATGTGGTGCTTTTGTCTATTTTCTTTGAGAAATCCTCATTTTTGATTTTTAGCCAAAAAAAGACCTTTTTCACCCAAACACCCCAATTAAATACTTTTTACCCCAAAAGTAGCATCTTGACTATTCATGTATCCATAAAATAAAGATCTATGATTACCAAAATACCCAAAAAGAGCCTGTGTTTTGGCTTACAAATAAATAATCATGATTTTTCTTAATTTTTAGCCAAAATAGTTTTTTTGGCCAAAAAACACCCATGCCACCATTTTTTACCAAAACCATCATTTCGTAATTTCTACATTATTATCGTTCGAATCGAAAAAAAAAAAAAAGTGGTTAAGTTTTGTGTAACGAGGGGAGGGGTTCCCGACCAATGTGCGTCCTGACCCGCTCCATATCCAGACATCCTCAGAGTACGTAAAGAGGAGTTACATCAGTTTATGTAACGTAGGAAATAAGGAGGACCAGTTATAGAGCCCGCGGAAAAATGTGATATTGACAGGGTCAGAGATGGTATTGTTGTAGATCACTCGTTGATGTCTGCCGTTCAGGTAGCTTCTCATCCATTCGTTGGCAAGGCCTCTATAATACAGCATAAAGTTTGGATTATATAAAGAATCTCGTGGTGATGGTTATCAAGAAAAATACCGATTGTATGTAGCTTGCAATCTAAATGTTGTGCCAGGTAGTTGGATATCTTGTGTTCAAATTGTTGATTGCCATGAAATGTGTTAGATCTCTGGCCTCAGCCCATAAGGATCTTATTTTTGTGATATAAAGTTAACGGAATAATAAACAACTTTTTCAAGAAGTGTACTCAAAGTTGGCAAAAGGGATATAGGCCTATAGGTTGAGAAGAATCTTTTTTCTTCTTGGCGTATGAGGCAGAAGCTAAATGTTTGTAGCGGTGGAGCCCATTCACTGTGGGTGGTTGGGGTTTGAGAAATATGTGACCCGTGGACGAAAGGTAGGGCACTCAGAGGAATGTGATCCGCAGTCTGTGAGGGAGAACCATTTGCAGGCTGGTGATGGCCGCAGCCCCATCGGTGCATATTGATATTGAAGCGACCGACTCGTGCAAATACGGTTTAAGGGACCCATTCCTTGCGTGGCAGAATTGATGCAAGGTGGGAGTGTCTGTCTTAGTGTTGTGAGATAGAGGGTGATCTGGTCTTGGGGGATCTAACCAGGCAGTATTCCATTGTATGTAAGACGTGAAAGGGGGGAACTGGAGAGTTTAGCAGCGTAGTGTCGGCAGATAAGGTCGGCGACCGCAGCGCACAGTCTGTCTACCGAGTTGGTGGATTATTTGACAGTGTAGTTTGTAGCAGGTCGTTTGTAGTCCAGCAGGGGCCTTATTCACCAGTTATGGTTATGGTTTGTTCTCTCCGAAGTACTGCAGGTGCAATGCCTGAAAGCACGGTAGGAATTCCGATGGAGCAAAGGATGAAGGCAGCCAGTGATGGTCCTCAAGGTCTCGTTGAGTAACTGTGTCCAGCTTCTTTGTGGGAGAGTTGTTGCACCATGATGGGGCACGCATACTCAGCAAGCGCTGTAGACCAGAGCCCAGGCAGTGTGGCGTAGGGTCGTTGGGCTGGCAACCCCATGATGATCGCAGCGAGTCGGCGCAGGAGGTTTATTCCTCGATGATACCTTGGCGCAATACGAGACTCGAGGTTCTACTACCAGTAAGTAGCTGCCGGTCACGCTTCACTCCAAGTAGGTTGGTGTAGGATGTATGGCAGAGGCACTCCATTTAGAAGGGTTGATTTGAAGCTGGCGATGAGCCTCTTTTGGTTTTGATGTGGAAGGCAGGAGCGGGGTCTTGGTTTCGCTCAGCTTCAGTCTCCAGGTCTTGATATATACTGCAGTAGGGACATGTCTGTAGTAGTGTGCTTTCTAACTTCCTGTCCCATTGCTGGTCCGATGGAGAAGGGCCAGATCGTCGGCGTAGCCATATTTGAATTTGTCTAGATGTTGTTTGAGTAAACATCGCTTGATCTAACAAATTTGACAACATCATAGGAGCCAGTGTACAGATTTGTGGTACGACTCCGTTCCCTCAGACGACGCAGACGCACTACTCTGCCATCACTGGTCTTGAGAATAACTCTACGGTTTGCTAGCATGTTACATATGACTATACAGGTGACGATCCCGGAGGTCATGAGCAGCTTTGAAGTGTCAGGCCCTGTGCACACGGTTCGTATGGCTGGCAGTAAGGTCCACCAGAGACGCATGTCCTTATTAGGTGCTCTTTTCAAATCTTTCCTCAATATCATTTGTGAGTTTACATCTGAATTGACTCTGACGTGCTCCGGCCACGGCGAAATCCTGCTGTTCGTCAGGCATATTGGGATCGACGACGGCTCCATCCGGGCCAGGATCATCCTCCAAGGAGTTTGAAGAGACACACAGTAGTTGATATTGGGCGGTTAGTTCTTAGGGTTGTCGGCAGTCTTGTTTGGTTTGGGAGTGCGATATTAGTAAAGCTCTCCTCAGACACATCTTGGGTAAGGACTGTTGGTAAGGAAACATGTGTAGAACTCTCCTGGAGCCAATCTAACAATCGTGGGCCGCATTGCATCATGACTCTGTTGGTATGTTAGCAGGGCCTTGGCCTTTCCCTCTTTAGTTGCTGATAGCAGAGGTAAGCTCATCTAGTGAGAAGGATGTTGAAAGTGACCCGTCCACGCCGGGGGCTCCACGAAGTTTGGTGATCTCTTTTTTGACAGAGCGAGTGTGATCCTTATCAATGTTCTTGAAACGGCCATTTACGAGGAGTTGCTCAGCAATTGAGTTGGCAGTCACTGGACATTTGGATGGTTTGGAAATGCTGCCGGTGAGGCGGTTTATAGTCTTCCAGGCCTTCCTGCTGGAGTGGTTGAAGTCGATTCCTTGGACCGTCTCCTCACAGCGCTAACGACGTTTCCTGTCCAACATTTGACAATCTGAAGCCTTGGATAAGCTTCTCCCCCACGGGTTTAGAATTCAGGAATAATCGTCGGTGTCTTCATAGTGACGGATGTTCCACACAATACAATGGTTGTTTCTGAGAAATCGCATTTGAAAACCCAGAGGGTCCGTACATATCAATCCCCACATACGATTCAAAATAATCAAATCCGATTAAGAAACGAATTAAGAAATGGAAATTAATTTTAGTAGCTAATATTCATGAATTCTTACTTGATAAAATGGATTTAACATTGGAAAAATCAACCTCCATAATCCGTCCGACCAAAAAATAACGGCATCGGCAATTATGTTCATGACCTAGTGACGGATGTTTAATTTTTCTATACTAAGCGTTATTCAGCATCCGTCCTTATGGAAAACAGTGATCGGCGTTTTCTGACATCCGTCAAACCAAATCCCGTCATCGCGAATCGCTCAATTTGGTTTAATACAAATATACGTGATTTTGTGGAATTGCCGCGGTTTCAACATCGGTTGAAACGGTAACATATATACATTTCCTACACATATCGATACCTTTATCACAGTAATTACATATTTTGCTTGTGTCCATTTATACATTTACGATGAGATCTTACTAACAAATGTATTTAAAAAGCTTGGTGGGAAATCAAGTACACCTTCCTTTTGACAGAGGTTCAACATCCTTCACTATGTAATACAAAAAGTCGCTGTTTATGCACCATACGTCAAAAAAATTGGCAAAATTTCTAATTTTGGTATTTAGTACTATTTCCCTTACTTCGTAAAATGATAACAACAAGTCGACATCCGTCACTATGTAATACACCCGACGATTGTAAGATTGTCACATTCCTCATCCCAAATGGGGAAATAACTGCGACGGCAGCCACGTTGAATGGTCTTCTTTGCTAGATTCATAAAGAGTTGACACGTGCTGTGTAAGAATTGTCCAGATTGGAGGAGGTTGGTGTCGGGAGGTTGGGCACATTCTGAATCCACAGGTTCTTGAACTGGTCCAAGTCCGCATTGGCGAAGTTCCCCTCTTTTCACTGGCTTTGTTGGTCAGGCTGCAAGGCTCTCTTGATCGATCATGATGGTCTTTGTTGAGACTTCGGAAAGCGTTCGAGAACAGTACGTTGAATGGAGATTGTCCATGTTTGCAAAGCAAGTTCAGGTTTTGTAGAATACGTATTTCACTTCGCAAGATTGAAAGTTGTCCCTGGTGCTTGGGGGTCGTCGTAGAATGTTGTACCCTCGGATTTTGAGGCCCATCCTCTAGGGTAGCTCCAACAAGGGTTGGTTTTCCTGTACCCCATGTAATGCTAATGGCTATTAAAGTTACCCCAGCGTAAATGCAGGGTGAACCATAAGTTGGTAGAGATTCTGCTTGGAGCCGTATGTTAGGTGGCTTGTAGACATGGTGACATGAACACCTGCAATTTTGGGTCGTTGCCCTTCCAGGGTGGAGTCTACAGGAGAGGTTGCAATTTTGTTTCCATTGGCTGAGTTACTAGCAAGGTTTGCAATCCCGTGGGTATCCTCTTCCTCGTTGTGTGGCCGCAATGGTACCGCGATGTTCAAATGAACTGTCAGTAGCGTGTGTCTCTTGAAGGAGAAGAATTGTCATGACTTTAGCGTATGTGTTAGCTAATCGATGATGTTAATCTTTGCCCTAGTGAAACCTTCCACTTTGAGCTGGAGCACTGAATGCCATCTGACTTTGACATCTGGTGATGCCTTCCCTAATTAAGGGCACGTGGCCAGACTGGCATCAGATAGTGTCTCTGTCGGGTCATATTAAAATACAGTGAGATTAAAAAAAGACAATGACATAAAAAGACAACACTATTTTAGCGTAGCCTCAGTTGATTATCATTCGCCCTGAAAAGATAAGGATTCCCAACCGGGGTTCACCACGAGAGGTTGATAATGTTGAACCACTAAAGTTTGAGAAATCATGTTTGTCGTCAGTTAAAAAAATAGGGGTCACGTTGGCAATTTTTAATTGGGGCAGGGACAAACCAGATTCCGACTTTAATGAGGATGCAATAGATGCCAAACCAGTATTAAAAAAAATGTGTGTCGGCCTCGCCAGGCATATTACAAGAAAGAAGAACAGATCAAAAAGCAGTTAAAGGGTAGACTTGTTTTCTAATTTAAAGTTGCACTTTAATTTACGAAACAGTAAAAAGAAATATATAACTGATTTAAAGTGGGCGTTTGATACGTGAGTATAAAGATTGCATTACAAACACAGCCTGTCTAAAAAAAATTGGTAGCCCTCAAAACCACCGATTTTTTCAAGATTATATCTTAATTAAAGTAAGTCGTTTTGTACATTACATAAAGAGAAAAGATCAGGCTTTTCCCAGGATTTTTTGTTTCATCTCATTTCTTGTTTCAATTGGAAAGATAACTCCATTTACTGCGGACATAAAATCGAGTTTGTGCCACTTTCTGGTTGAGTGGGAATGGTAAAGAATTAGTTAAACATAAGTCTATTCACACTTGAAAGATATGAAATTCTTTAAAAAAAAGGGAATTAACTTCAATAAAGAAACTCTAAAACGATACAAACAGTTACGTAATGGTGGGAAGTTATGATCAGTAAGTTCTGGATTTAATCTAAAGTGAATAACATTCGCATACTGTTTGTTTGTTAGAAGAGAACAGAGGTAAACCTGGAAGAGAGTGTTTTTATGGTCTTGAAGTTATATGAAATGCAAATTCCTACCAACACTCCTGATACTTGCTTCCAATTCAAATTTATGAACTTCAACAATTAGTAAAATTAATGCAAAAGTAAAATTAATAAAAAATTTTTAAACCTTTCTTTGGATATGGGGTGTTTATATTTTGGTTTGGCAATTACATTCCTTCTGGCATGGTTTTAACAGATACCAAATTTTGTAAGAAATTCAAAGCTCCATTTCATTGACGTGCAATACATATTTGTCTTTTTATTTTTTTATGAAGAAGATATTTATCATGAACTGATATGTTATATAACTATTAAAACTTTGTCCATCAAAGTAGATTTCCTTTGTTTAACATTAATATGTGTTTGTTTTTCTTTTGTCAAGTTGCATCTTTTTGTGAGCTTCAAAGGCAGCATGGCATAACTGGGGCCAAAACAACTCTGCCCATAGCATAAGAGTGGCACAAAATCGATTTGGTATATCGCACTAATTCTATAATCGATTGACAAAAGGAAATAAGATGAACAAACAACCAATCATGGAAAGCCTGGTCCTTTTGTTCTTTAATATTATGCAAGTAAAGATTGATGTATATTGAAATTTCACATATTTAAATATTTTTTTTCTGCTTTGACTATTTTTTTGGCAGAACATGCTTAGCACCAATCACCTTGTTTAACAACTTGATCTTCCGTTGACTTTTGACCTTGGTTATGGTGACCATTTGACCTCACATAGTTGTAAGCTTTAATTTAACGTAGTTACACCTTCCTGTCATTTCAAATAACAAAAATGCTCCCTAAGTTAAAAGCTTTACTTTAATTTGATGTGGTCATTTCAATAAAGAAAATAGACAAAAACGCCCAAATGTGTTAACACAAAACCGAATCCCCACCCCCCAAGTTCATAAGCTTTTCAATTTAACATAGGGTACACCTTACTGTCATTTCAAATAATGATGGTCCCTTAATTCACCTTCGTCTTAACTAACATCACACACATTTTAATGTACAACTTTAGACTTATATGGCTTCAATCAATTAACCACAGATGTGTAAAAAGTGTATATTTAATTAAAGCACATAAGTAAAAAAAAAAACCTGAACGACTCCTTTCACTGAAAATGACCTAAGGGAGAAAAGCCAATCCCTTCCAATTATTTGCCTTTCACCCTTGTCATATACCTCTTGCTCACCGTAGTGTAACTCTACGTGGGCTGGGGCCCGTTCCCCAAACTCGTGCATAACTCTACGTGTATACTAACTCATGCGTATGTCCTACATAACAGACCTTTCCATACCAGTTACACAATGCAGTGCTTTGGATAAATTGACGTAGCATGCACGTAGATTTACGAGTTTCGGGAACGGACCCCTGAACAGTTTTAACCAAACTCCCTATTAGGGATTAGGGATGCTTGTTTGCGATGATGCGAACGTCCAGGGTTTGGGGTTGTGAATCTGGGTGATACATGTATATCTAAGTTATCGGTGTATCCTTGGTGTAAGACTTGGATGAAAGAAATCAACCAAGCCTATACGGAATAAAGCCTACAAACCTCATTCAACTCTATACAAGTCTATATTAATTATTTCGTGCAGAAAAGGAGTAACCTATATAGGTGCAACACTCTAAAATACAGAGATTTAAAATAAATCCCAAAAGATTGTGAATGGGACCAATCCATTTTAGATTTAAAATTAAATCTTATAGATTTAAAATTCTAATTTATACATTTAATATTAGATCTAAAAATGTATTGGCCTCTAATCGCAATCTTTTGCGATTAATTTTAAATGCTTGTAATTTAGAGTGAAGAACTTGGGTATTATCTTATTTGGATGTTATTGTTCTTCTAACTAATGATGTTTGTTTGGATAAAAAATTCTTACGCACATCGGAGGTGTCGATGGCATACATGTATTTTGTGTCCATTTCTGTTATTCCCGTACCGTGTGTTTTTTTCATAGAGTTTTAATGGTTTTACCACCTGACACCAAGCCTTCCCTACGTGGACCGGATATGTAAAACCCACGTTATTAATATTTACAACAACGTTATATATAAAAGTAAATAAAATATCATGGCGTTAAAGATAAATAATATCGCAATATTATATGTGATGTCTTGGACTGAATATTGCAATTCTTTGCCGTTTCCGTGCCCTATAAGACACGTTACCATGGTTACTGATTATAAATTATTACGTCCAAATGTTCGACAGTAGACGTTAATATAAAAATGATAGTACTGGATAATACGTGACACCAAATAGGTCGAGTTAATGCTTCCTACATGAGGTACTTGTACACGTAACTGATCGTTTTAGTCACCCGATTCCCCTGTTAATAGAAATCGGTCTAGGACACTCCATTCCGATTTCGATTTCTTCCCAGGTATGATAGATGTTGCCTATGTTAAACTATCATTGATATTTTATTCGCTCAAAAGTGAATGTAAAGATGTGTGTCCATCAACCTAATTATCCGTTTTCACAGAACTGCATTATTGCAAGATCTTGCCGGAAGACATTCACTGATTGGTAAACGATTTTGCAGACACCACTTGTATTTCCCCTTTCCTCTCTCTCTCTCTCTCTCTTTCTCTCTCTCTTTCCTCATCTCACTGTCTCTTGTTCTCCTGTTTGCGCCCCTTGCTATCTCTCTCATTCCCTCTCATTTACTCCTTCTCTTTATTTCCCATATCTGCCCTTGGCCTTGTTCTAATCTTCTCTCCCTATTATTTTTTCTCCTGCTCATTTTATCTGGCTCGCAACCTTCTGTCTTTTTGTTTTTTGTCTTCTTATCTCCTTTCTCAACTCCTCTGTCTTTGCATCCACGTGTAATATTTTTTCATTTCTTTCTTCCATTTCAGTATGTCTCTTAGGTCCGAGTACACAAAATCGAAGTAACTCTCTGGTCTTGTAAACCTATCTAGTTACTACTCGTGAACTTACGGGTAAATTCCCAGCTAGCAATATGACGTTGTGGCGACGTTGTGAGAAAACGTTATGGGAACGTTGTGAGAAAATTTGGCATTGTTCATTTGAACGTTTTGGTTTTACGTTCAAACTGCGTAAAGTGTCGACACTTTTTAACGGTATTAGGACGTTAGATGTGACCTTTTTGAAACGGACTCATGTCGTTCATAAGACGTTATAATGTTAAAAGAACATTTGATTAAATCAATATTAGCACAACTTTTTTGAAGAGCGCCCCCAATTTTTCAAAAAAATTGAGATTTTTACACGGTTGCATTGGTAACTGGCTAGTAAACTATACCTGTGAATGGTTAAGCTCGAAAATGTCTGTGTGTCACAAACGAAGGCATTTTGTAATTACAATAATAATCGGGATCCCGATAATAATTCAACGGCTGCTGGAAACGGTCTTCCAATGTGAAATAGCCGGGAAATCGCGCCATGTACGTGTCTACGCTCATCCATTAGTTGTTTTATTGGTTCAGGCAAGTCAAGTTAGAGGTTATCTTCTCGAGGTGGCACTATTTCATCATGAACGGACATAAACGTAGCATTTCCAGCTCTGCCATTAAGTCCAATCTGGGATCCCAATTCTAATTACAAAATCGTTCGCAGGTATAGTTTCCTGGACAATTACCAACGTAACTGTGCCAAAATATCAACTTTTGAAAATCGGGGGCTTTCTTAAAAAAATGTGCCATTATTGCTTTAATTGCCCTATTAAATACTGATAATTAATGAAAAACAAAGCCGAATATGTATATATTGCAAGGGAACCCACATTAAGCACTTTGGACCAGTTTATTTGACAGACACAAAATATAAGTACGTGTATTAGGAATTGAACCTGGGACATTTGGCATGGAAATTCAAGTGCTTTACCCACTACATCGGATAGACAACTAGGACTTGAAAGATTCATTTCTGTTTATATGGTCAGGACGTTTAGCAGAAGAGTGTTTTAATCTCTTGTTTAAAAAATGAGTGACCCATTAACACTTAAGTGCCTAAGGGGGGGGGGGGTCCATAGTACCCAATATTTGTTTTTCGGCGATTTCTCAGTTGTGACAAATATTTTCGAACTCTAATTTTTTGTAATTGTGTAACTTATCGACGCACTTCCTTCCATAAAAAAATAAAAAAAATACTAAAATCTCAAGCCCGTTAATGAGATAATTAGCTTGGGTCCCTAGGAACCCCCCTTAGACACCAACGGGAGTGTGATTTTAAAAATAATAATAGCAAACCCTGTTGGCAGAAATATTTTTCTGCTTATGTATGTTCATATGCATGAAACAAAATTAATTACATAATCAGAAAAAAATAATTAACCTTTATGTGCTGAAAAGAAGCGATTCCATCATCGAGCTACTGCGCGCCATTGCTGTACAAACATATGGCAAATATGACTGCACCCACCACAAAAAATACAAGAATGTTCAAAATTGTAATGTTTGTGTTAAATATATGTAAATTGGTCCTTCTAGAGCAGATATAAACATCAAAATGATTTGCAATGTGTATGCTGTGGAAGCAGGGTCGCGAAAACATGTTACTTTTTGAGCGATTTTGACGCATTTCGAAAACAATGATTTGCCCCTAATTTCCAGACGATAAACCGGAACTCATTTATATTGCAACTTTGGCCTTGTCTTATGCCCCCTCAAGGTGGTATGAGTTTCATTTGTAAATTCCATGGGGAAAGGGGTTTCCTGGGGGGGGGGGTTCCATGGAACCCCCCTTAGGCACCAACGTGAGTGAAAACACCTTAGGCACGTAAATGTTAAGTGACCTATTTTATTACCACTGAAATTTAGGCACCACCTATAGGTCACAGAGGTGAGATAGAAACCAGGAACCATGGAACTGTTATTTAAAAAATCCTTTTCCGAGGGTGGTGGAGAAGGAGAGTAGAAGAAGAGGGGAGGAGGAGGGAGGAGAGGAATGAATGAATGAATGGAAGGAAGGAAGGGTAGGAAGGGAAGAAGGAACGAAGGAAAGAAAGAAACAGAAGATGAGTGCATTTATTTTTGGGTGGCGATGTGCAGCTCCATGGGGGGGGGGTAAGTGTTAATTTGTGATGAAAGTATGGTCTTAGGAACTGAATTTGTCACAATTAACACTTGACACTCCACCAACAAGTGTCAAATGTTAATTTGTGGTGAAAGTATCGTCTTAGGAACTGAATTTGTCACAATTAAATGAAGTTTTTTATGGGAACTAAATGTGCAGAAATATTGAAGTATGGAACCTCAAATAGGTGCAAAATTGAAGCTTCTTGAGAGAGTTTACTAGAAAAATGGCTCTCGAGAACTGGGTCATGCTTCAAATTGGGGTCTTATGGACTGAATTAGTGCTTCAACATTACGAAAGTTAGCTGGTTATGGAGTGTTATAAGCCGCCAGGTCCCCTCAAGAAAAAGTCAAGATAAGTTCAGGCTGACCATTCAAGGAGTATTCCGACAAATGATGTGATTATATTGGATATTCTCACAAACCCAATTTTACTGTGTGTAAATCGCATAGAAAAAAGGGGTCAGCTTACAAAATTTCTCAGGTCATTCATTATCTTTTTTTCAGATTAAGAGGTAAAACAAATGCGTTCTTTTATTTCTAGAATATGTACACACTTTTAATTAATTTACACGTAGTATACGTACACAACAAGTTAGTTTGCCCATAGAAATCCAATTGAATATCATGAATGAAACACGGAGAGCGCATTTTCATTATTGCAAGTTGCAATTAAAGTTAATAATGGACAACGCCAGTTATTAAAGCGTTAACGTAGAAAAACAAAACAAATGTGAACAGTAAGAAGGCAAACATGCAGAGTTGGCTTACCCCAAAAAAAATCCGACAAACGAAAAGAAGAAAGATCTTATTTAAATACATAAGCGATGATAAGCCAACTACAACAAGGGATAATTGTTTCTTGTGCGTGAAACATCAGATATGTCATATGTGTCTAAAAAGAGTACGTTGGGGATTTGCTAGTTTTATTTTTTGTAAAGAGTATATGACTGTAAATGAAACCACGTCTTATAATTAAGCCTGGTATATACAAAGTCAAAAGGTGTTGTGGTGTTTACTACAAAAAAAGCTCGATTGACTTGTATTTATTACGCGTAGGATCTCACTTGAGGGAACCCTTCTGCATTATTTTTATTGCTAATTTAAAAAGAAATTACCGACGTTTTTTAATCACTAAACCATGCTAAAGGTAAACAAGTATCCAGTTGTGAGGTAACGTCTTGTTCTTCTTAAACACTTAAGTACCCTAAGGGGTCCATGATACCTCAAGGATTTTTTGCGTGATTTCACTCGTGAATACCAATTCTCGACCTCCATTTTTTTTTTTTTAAAATTGTATAACTTACGATGCGATGCTTTCCATTTAAAAACAATTCCTAAAATTACTGCCCGTTAGGACCCTCTTAGACACCAACGAAAAGAGAGGTGTGATTTTAAAGATATTGTCATTAGCAAGCCCTTTTGCAGAAATATTTCTCGCTTATGCATAAACAAATTATATATTTCAGAAAAAAATAATATCCCTTTTTAAGTACTCAAAGGAAGCAATTTGATCATCGAGCGAATGGAGCATTACTGTTAAAATATAAATAATGCCCAAAATGTTAATGTCTTTGCAGCAATAGCATCAAAAATGATGTTTCAAAGTGTATGCTGGGGAAGCAGGGTCGTGGAAAAAAAATATTGTTCCCAACTTATTTTGACGCATTTCGAAAACAATTGATGATTATTATAGGCGTGTCGCTAAATTATTGTTTTCTACTATTTCTTCTTTCTCTTTCTTTCTTTCGTTTTCTTTCTATTTTCTGTATTCTTTCTTTGTTCTTCTTTCTTTGCTTTTCTTCTTTTCTTCGTTTTCTTTCTGTTCCATTTTTAATCTTTCTTCTTTCTTTCTTTTCTTCCTTTCTTTATATTTCTTACAAGTGTAACGACGGTTTTAATGCCCTTGATGACCAAATCACCACAGAAGTAATGGTTGGGACTTCAAGCTATATAGGGCATTTTTTGTGCTTATTTGATATCAAATGTTGCGAAGGGCCACAAATTTAAAAAACCTAAACCAAGGTTTTCAAAACCTTGGGCTAAGTTTCATATTGGCATTGCCTACCTATATAATGGCCATAACCGTATAACAGCAGCATATTTGTTCATTCACTGTAGGCATATCATAACCTGACTTTTTGACCCGGCTTGAGTGTTAATAGATATCTGACAATCGTTAACTGGAAGTGCAACTCCTCAGCCAGGGTTCTGTGTAGCCATGCATCTATCAAACTTATACTCTATATGGGCATAAAACTGTACAGTTGTGTTCTGTGCTAGAACACTAAATTTATATGTAAACACGGTTGTCATCAACGTTCGTTGCCGGTATTGTGTTTGTGATTTTTCTAATTCACTAGCTCTATAAGCATATTATTTACAATAAGAGTATATCACTCAATACCAGTTTGTAAAAATTGGTTTAAACTGATGAAATTGCAGTCACCAATGTTAAATTAAAAGCGATGAAGGCAGAGTGATGTCTATATAAATTCCTCTTGGCGTTACCAAACTAAAATTTTGGAAGCTTTTGAACAAAAATAATAAAAAACTTAAAAAAAGCAAAAAATAAAAAAACTAATTACATATTTGTTATAGTTCGGTGAACTCTAGTGTTGGACTAATGTCCATGGTTTGGAATGTAAGAATGCTAGGGAACATGAGTGCGACAAATACGGGGTGTGGATAATCTGCGAGTTGCGTGTGTTAGTTGCGGCGTACAAGTGGTGAGGTCCTGAATGGGAATTGTGAGTTAAAATGTACGAGTTGAATTTTAAATCACAGCGAGTTGCGAGGTTTCTCATATTTTGCAGGCTCTAATCATGAGATTTGCTCGCAATATCCCCGGTAGAGGCTGCAATGGGGTGTTCTTAGATTCGACCCAGATACAACAATTAGTACATTACCAATTTTAAAGGGGCATTCCAGGGAAAATCTACCGATGTCATAATCCCAAAAATCAAAGGCTTTATCATCACAGATTGGACCCAGATGCAACATGTACCAAAGGGGCATTCCAGGAAAAAACCTATTTAATTTATTCTCAGGCTCTAACAAATCAAAATCGCTGGCAAATCGGAATGGTGCTCTTGTAGATGAAAGAATGTCATTTGTGACCTCTTGAACGCTTTTCGGGTCAACGGGTTTAACAAACCGCCAAACTTTCGCGCTCTTGCAAGAGTGCGAATTCGCTCTAGTTTTATCTACCACTTTTGGCCTTGTCTTATGGACCCCTCAAAGGAAGTTTCATTGGAAAATTTCCCTCGGGATAGTGTTTTCTTGGGGACCCTTATTGCACCAAAGTGAGTGAAAAACACCTTGCCACTTAAGTGTTAAAGGACCATATGACTCGCTAATAGCCGCGTCCACAGAACCCAGATTTTACCAAAAGAGGTCAAACACTTTGGTATCTGAAGAAAAAGCTACTAATTTTATCATTTACCCTATGAAATCTTCGAGCGTAAAGGAGTTTTGTTTAGATGTTATGAGCGGAGGAAGGTTGCCCTTTTGTTCGACCAATATTAATTTTACACAGTATAGTCGATGGGGATGTACAAAATCATTTTTAGGCTCTAATATCTCACATTCATGTCTAGTGAAGACTTTTACAGATGGGGTTTTGGGTTGAAATCACATTCTTTCAAGTTGAAAACTTTTACTTAAGGGTAGGGGTTAGGTTTTTTTTACCCAATTTTCATTGCAATTTTCTTGTACTTTATCAAAGGTACATAATACAGCTTGCATATCATATGTTAGCCCTGTTGAAAAGTTTTGAAAAAAAAATGAATTCATTTGATCTTGTGCCATGGTAAATGAACAGGGCCTCTGATTGGTTAAAACCGGGAACGAAGTAACCGCTGTCCGGTAACTTGGATAGAGGGTTGCAGGGTACATGTGCAGAGGAAGGGAAAGCCATGAAGCCTTCTTTTGATATGGTGCCAGAGCTGACCCAATCAGAAAACTTTATGCATAATTCGAATTGAAGCCCTAATGCGAATATCCGGATTTAATGGTTCACAGCCCTTGCCCCTTTGGATGCTTGATATCTGTGCCAAATTTAATGTGATACGAACTTTTGGTTTTGAGTTACGTTCGTTGCCGTTTCATAAAATCCCGAATTTTCATCATTTAATATATTGAGCAAAACTTAATCGAAAATAATAAAAAATGAAAAAATAATATAAATGATTACATTTCTTGAGTGACTTTTGTGCAAACTAGGGTATGGATCTAATGGGTTTTTTTAAATATTTGTAAAATATCGTCTGAAAATATCAACTGGGTGAAGTGATAATTAAACAAAAGACATAAGGGAAATGCTGTCGAGTGAAAATTTTCGGTTGGTTTGATGTATAATGAGTTAATGTTTTAAAAAATTAATTTTGAAAAACGATTGTAAAGAGGATCAAATAATAATAATAAAAAATGCTTAAAATCATAGGGTGAGCACTTTTAACCTCAAATGTATACAAAAATGCATCGAAGTGTGAGACTTGCTGGCTTAAATCGAGCACAACGGAATGTCTATTTTACCTCAACAAAAAATGCTGAAAGTTTACCACTTTTTCCTATCATGCTATGATCTCAATTATGCTAGTAGACTTATTTTTTTTTTCAAGTGTGAAAACAAGCACCCCCCTTAAATCGGTATCCACCTTAAATCGCAGTACCGGATATTATGACGTTCTTGAAATGAAGACATTTTTTGTAAGACAATGATGCGATAACAATGACCTTGAAACTAACCTACTTAGTATGGGACGTGTGTGATGGTTTGAGATTGTTTGGCTTTTTTGCTTTACAATGGATTTTGGGTCTTAAAAATGTAGAACTGGTCCTAGGAATCCAAAATCAAATTGTACCATTTTTTTATCCCTTCCGTTTGGCGGCCAGCTTGGTTTTCAAAAAGACTGCCATTTTCCAACATATTCTGCTCTATAACTGGACTTCTGAGCAAAACAGAAGGCTCAAATTGGTGGGCCAATACCAATGTTGTGATGTCAAGGAACACAATATCGCAATCCAGAAAGTTCGCAAGATAGTTTATTCAGGAGGGTCATATTGAATTCAAAAGGGGCCCGCCATTTTAAACATATTTTGCTCTCTATCTCCACTTATGATAACATAGGAGGCTCCAATGGGAAATTTTGGGTCTTAAAATGTAGATAGTGGTCCCAGGAATCCAAATCAATTATTTACCATTTTTATCCCCTTCCGTTTGACGGCCATCTTGAATTTCAAAATGGCCGCCATTTTAAACATATACTTCACCCAATACCTGGACATCTGGGCAACATAGAAGGCTCCCATTTGGTGGCAATACTCAGGTTTGTGATGTTAAGGAAAATATATTTGCATCAGAGAGTCACAGATTGGTTCCTTCGACAGCCATCTTTATTCAAAATGGCCACTATTTTTTAACATATACTTCGCCGATATCGGACCTAGGAGGCAAAAAATAGCTCAAATGCTCCTTCCTAATCAGAGATTTTGGGGGACTGGGGAAAAAGTGTTGGCGCAAGGTAAGCGTATTCTTCCTTCGCCTTTCACCACTTGAGGTCTCGGGTTGATTCCCGGCAGGGGCTCGTCTCGGTGGCTTAGGTGAATTTGGTTTCTCGATCCATACTCGTTCCCGCAGGTTTTCTCAGGTACTCCGGATTTCCTCCTGCTTCTAAAATCGAGCTTCTTGCATTAAATCTGTTCTGGTATTAGGGTTTTCTCGGAGTGCTGAGCCCTTTAATGGAGCCGCAAAGCGCTTTGAGCACGTTTACGTGAATATGTGGCGCGTTAAAAATACAAATTATTATTAATTATAATTATTATTATAGTACATCCTTAATGCCACCAGCACCACTAAATCATGGAATCTTAGGAGAGCCAGTCCAGGACCTGATTAGAACCGCTTCACAATTCATCCGCAAGAGATTCTGAGACTAGATTGTGAGGTGGTTGGACCATTCACATTAGAAGCACACAGTGCTTTTTCGAAAACGGCTGCGAATTCCGAAAATACCACGATGGCCGCCGGTAGCCATTTTAAAAATAGAAAATTTTAATTGGGATTGACCTAAAAGTATGTGTGTAATACCTCGTTTTAGGGGTTGGGGTGCTGGAATCATTTCGGACATCGGTTTACATTAGAGGTCAATGTTTAACATGGTATGGATTTGGAATTCCAAGATGGCCGCGGCAGTCAATGAAAAAGTAACCATTTTGGATGACTTAAACTAGTATTATGTTTAATACATCGTTTATCGGGTTTTAGGTGATGGGATTTAATTTCTGCATCGTTTGTATCATAGAAGTCCATGTTACATGGGATGGATTTTAAATTCCAGAGGGCCGCCGGCTGTCATATGTTTTAGTACCACGTTTTGAAAGAGTCATCCTAGAATTATGTGTAATTACCTTGTTGTAGATGGTTGTGGGCAGGAAATTCATATTTGACACAATTTTTATGGTAGAGAACCAAACGTTAGGGCCAAGGAATTCAATGAGGACCATTGATAAAAATGCTAGACGATTTAGTTGTTGCAGCCATTCTTGAATTTCAAAATGGCCGCCACCATTAACTACTTTTGCCTATATCTTGTCCCTGAAGAGTGTAGAGGCCAAATTCTGGTGTCTACACCCACTTTTAGGGTCCAAATATTCAATGACAACCATGATAACAATGCTGATGACCATTTCATTGCGGCAAGCAGTCAGTTGAATTTCAAAAATGACGCCAAGAAAAAATGGATTATATTACATACAGTCGCCTTTGAGAGAGGTATAGTAGAAGCATGATTCTGGTGTCTATACCCAAGTTTACAAGGTCAAGGCAATCACAAAGATCAAAGGTATAACTTTAGGGGTTCTTGTTTGTGGCAGCCATTGGTTGTTTTGGTTGAACGTAATTCCCTCCTTGGAGATAGGAGCACAAGTATAGAAATATAGTGTCAAAATTGAAAACAAAAGTCATTAATTTGGTAAGGTGAGTTGGCGATTTGACATATTTAGAAGGACATTATGGCCAAAACACAGTAGGACATGGTGGTAGTGAACAAATGTGGCAGTGACAAGAGTTGGCAGTGTCATTGTTAATGTCACACGGTTGGTGGTGACACATGTATTTAGCAATGATCCTTGAAATTCATCTATGATGTAAGCTGAAAATATCGATAGCGCACGTGTATTCAGTTCTCTTATGTTACAAAGTTTGGCTCAGTTGAGATTTTAGTGACATGGTTTGGCTGATGGTGTTCATTTAATTGGCAGTGACATGCGTGATGGTGTATAATGGCAGTGGACTAGATAGGTGTAAGCGTTGGCAGTGTCCTAATTGGCAGTGGCATAGCTGATGGTGTCATTATTGGCATTGTCATTTTTAATGGAAAGTTATTTTGTTGGTGATTATAGTTGGATCACGCATATCAGAGTCATCGTGTCTTCGTTCTCTGATGGAACAGGTGGAGAGTCCTGATCGTTGATTCATTCGTCATCCAAATCACTTTGTATCAAGTCTCTCTTCTTCATCTGCAAGAGCTTCGAAAAGAATTGGGGCATCACCCATAATGGTTTCTAAGTGCCAAGAGTATAGTGTCAATCAATGTCCATCAGTTGGAGAGGGAATGTCTACAAGGGGAGTATCTGCTAGTCTCCATATAGAAACCTGATAGTTCTTATACAGATGTGTTGTTGTAATGCTGCACGACATTGGCAGCGAGGTGCAAACATGACCGTCATCACAACATTTCTCCATGATGAGAGTGAACCTGGAGCCTGTCAACACTCTTGAATCTCGGTCGACCATAGATTGCACATGGAAATTCTTCGAAACCAGCAAACAATTCTTAGTGACCTCCCATGCATTTCCTAGGTCTGCTAGGATGGTTGGAACTTGGAAGGCTTCTTCATCACTTTGATAGGTTTCACCTTCACGTCACCTTGAAAGGCAAAACTCGTTGTTATCACAATATGTGAAGGAATGTAGGGCCAACAGCCAAAAAG
The DNA here is from genome assembly GCA_023653785.1 of Ophioderma brevispina. NCBI lineage: Eukaryota > Metazoa > Echinodermata > Ophiuroidea > Amphilepidida > Ophiodermatidae > Ophioderma > Ophioderma brevispina. The sequence goes on along the minus strand of JAMKCH010037541.1, from coordinate 38,752 downwards.
TTACTCCTGAGTAAGACCAATTTATGTTAGATTTGATGATGTTCTTATTTCCTGTTCCAGATGATCAAAAAAGTTATGGTGAGGTGAAAGAGAATGAAAAGTGTAGGAGAATGATGAAACATATATCGCTTGTCTGGCGTACGTAACCAGATTTCAAGAGAGTGTGACAGCCTCAGTACACTATCAGTCAAGGAGAAATGTTTGTTGTGATGAGGTTATATTGCACCTCGGCTGCAAAGTTTACCTTGCCACGTACCACCATGTCGTGCTGCAGCATTACGTCAACATATCTGCCGTAGAGTGATGATAAGGTGCTAGAGGAGACTGGCAGCACTCCCGTTGTAGGTTGTAGGACTTTCCATCTCCAACTGATGGACAGGGATAGACACTAAAATCGGGGCATTTAGAACACGTATGGGTTGATTGTCCATTTTCCCAAAAGCTCTTGCAGATTGAGTAGAGAGACTTGATACAAGTGATTAGGGTGCGCCGATTCAGATGATCAGGACTCACCGCCTGTTTCATCAGAGAACGAAAGGACAGGACAGCGATGACACTGATGATGCATGATCCAACTATGTCACCGACAAAAAATAAATTATTACCCAATCAGCTCTGGTTACTTTCCAATTAGGCCACTGCCAATTATTGACACCGCCAATTATGAAACATTGCCAACGTGACACCTTCGGCTATGTCACTGTCAATTTAGACATCAGCAATATCAATGCCAATTATTGATACCACAACTATGTTCATCTTTTATTTATGGACACTTATTGGAACCATACAGCCAACCATGTCACTTAAAATCTCAACTTACGCCAGATCTATTGTACATACGGACTAAATAATTGTGCACTATCGATATTGTCAACTTGCGTCATAGATGCCTTTCAAGAACATTGGTAAATACAAGTGTCACCATCAAAACTAGTCATTACCAATGACACTGCCAAACTCTGTCACCACCACATAGGTTCACTACCAAGTATGTCACTACTGTGTTTGGCTACAATGTCTCTCGAAATATGTCAAATCCACCAACTCACATCAATGTACCAAAATATGAAGCTGTTTGTTCAATTCTGACCTTATTTTATACTTGGTGCTCCTATCTCCAAGGAGGGAATTCAGTTCAACCAAATAACCATGGCTGCCACAAACAAAGAAAAACCCAGTTACAAATTACCTTTTCTTTTGGATTCCTTGACCTTGTAAACATGGGTATAGACACCAGAAATTGGCTTCTACCTCTATCAAAGGCGAAGGTATGTAATACTATTCCATTTTTCCTGGCGGCCATTTTGAAAATTCAAGATTTGCTGCCGCACATGGAGGTCAGCATTGGTATCAATGGTTGTCATTGAATCCTTTGACCCTAAAAACAATGGTGTAGTCAGACACCAGAATTTTGTCTCTACGAATCTCAGGGATTCAAGATATAGGCAAAAGTAGTTAATGGTGTGGCGGCCATTTTTAAATTCAAGATGGCTGCAAAAACTAAACGGTCTAGCCTGGTATCAATGGTCTCATTGATTTCCTTGACCCTAACTTTGTTTCTCTACTCATAAAAAATGGTTGTCAAATGGATTTCTACCACCGACAACCATCTAAATGAGGTTTTAAACATAATTCTAGGATGAGTCTTTTCAAAATGCTTTACTTTACATAGACAGCCGGCGGCCATCTTGGGATTCCAAATCCATACCGTAAACATGGACTCTAATGATAAAAAATGATGTCAGAATGAATTCCCGCACCTAAAAACCCAATAAACATGTATTTTAAACATACTACTAGGTTTAAGTCATTCAAAAGTGTACTTTCATATGACTGACCCGGCGGCCGTCTTGGAATTCCAAATCCAGACCATGTTGTAAAATGGACCTCTAATGATAAAACCGATGTCAGAAATGACTTCCCAGCACCCCCAACAAAAACCCCTAAAACGAGGTTTTACACATTACTTTTAGGTATCAAAATTAAAATAAGTTATATTTTTAAATGGCTACCGGCGGCCATCTTGTGAATTTTCGGAATTCGCAGCGGTTCGAAAAAGCACCTGTGTGATTCTATAAAGGTAAATGGTCAAACAACTCAAATCAAGTCTCAGAATCTCTTGCGGATGAATTGTAAGCTGGGTTCTAAGCAGGTCCTGGACTAGCCATACCTCTGGCTTGTTTAATAAGTTTGAAAATAGGTTCAATGTTATTATGATATACTGCTATGTAATTTCGACTAGATGTTTTTGTTAAAAGCTTTTTCACACGTTGAGTTTGTCTCTTTTGCAGGTAAAGAACCTCAACAAACATGTTGCCATTTTTCCAAACCGACTTAAGTTGGTAAAATCCCAAAGATGGCCGCCAAAATAGGCAAAAAGGCGATTCCAAGTACTAAAATAAACACATATCACCCTTTTTTTGAAAAAAAATAACCAGAGTGTGATTTAAACAACATAATGAAGAACACATTATTAGGTTAATGAAACAACTCATATAAAACTGTTTTTGTACAATAAGGTGCTTCAAATTCAACATGGCGGCCAATATGGCTGCCAATTTACTGTCCACAAGCAGTAAATATATGAATTGCGCAAAATTCATTCATGGTGTCCTGTGCAACAGTCTTGAGTATTTTAAGCCACTAAAATATGACCTGTAACACCTATTATTATTATCTATTTTAATTTCTTGTTGGTATCTGTCAAATCAAAGATGGCCGCTATCAATCAAAGTAACACATTGCTCAAAACAGCAAAGAAGATCAGTTAAAATAAATACAAATTGGAGCAAAAAAAAAATTAACAAAGACGTATTCAACTTTCAAAAGCACTAAAGGAGGAGCAATATTGACATCCAATATGGATGCCACATCCTATATCCCTAATGTGCCTAGAGGAAATTCTGATGATCACTGCAAAAAAAGGGAGCTCAGCTAGCATTATCTTTCTTGTGGCAATTTCCCCCTAACCCGAGGCAGGGGTCCGCTCCGTAATTATTCAAAAGTGCAATTAAATGCAGTTAAGGGACGTTAAGGATGTGGCTGCCACTGCTACATAATTATAAAGTTGATGACCCATATGTAACTTATTTGTCTTTTGGCATTGGCAAAACATGACAAATTATATTTCAAGTCATGTGCTATTGCTGCTAAGAGGTGGTCTACAGCAACAAGATTACTTAGCCTAACTAGCATTGCTGGAGTTCTGTCCAGTTAGGATGAATGAAGTTTTTGCCCATGTGTTTATTATTTCGGCCACATAGGATGCACTTAGACTTGCCCTACTAATGCTCCATTCTACTTTCACAAGTTGATGGATACTCTTGTAATGGACATGCAGAGGGTAAGGTAATAGTAGCAATGTCTATCATCACGATTATAATAATCGTGTTACTGAAAAGTCGCCAAGATCTTCAGTGAGAGGGCCCCGATTGTGTCCGCCATTTTGAATTTCTAAGTAAAATATAAGTATCTAACGTATGTGGTACCATCTGGAAGCTTAGATCATTATCTTTAATTTTCTGCAAAAGTAATTGGCATCAGTTAGGTATACTGAACTACAGTCGTTTGAATCAAGTAGTCGGTTTTGCGCTCTGTCCATGGATCCACATTGAAATGATCAACGTTCAGCGAAGCAAATCAGTGTCTAGAAGAAAATAGAGCTATCTATTGACTGCAAAATATATTTGACGCTATTTAACCCCACAACTTTCAGTCGCATTTTACCATCGATGTCCTCTTAACGTTTCTAGGTCCTCATCACTCATAAAAATCATTTCAAAAATAAATTAACTTGATACCAGAGGTTGCATTAGGGGGACATTGCGCCATACACCCTTTTTGGTGCACAAATTTATATTTCTGAATGTTTTAAGGGTCATCGTGTCATATTTGCTTGATACATGCATCAGTTTCTTGAAGAGTTGAATGAATATGGAACAAACATCGGTGACAACGTTTTGAGATTTAAAGTATTGTCTATTTTTGTAGACCAAAATATGTCACATCTTGAAAAAGAATTTCAAATAAAACTTACCATTATCACTTACTTTTATACCTTTAGATCCCAATTTATTTGACATAAACATAGACATACACATCATTTTTGGGAGTCATTCCCTTAGTTGGCCGCTGTGCATTCAAATGGGAATCTGTCGATAGGGGAAAAGCTGACTACTTGATTCAAAAGACTAGCTCGGCCTATGCTTAACCGGTTGGAATTATCTTTGCAGCAAAATAAAGATAATGAAATACACTTTCTGATTGTACCAATGTTAGAAATAATAGTATTTAAAAATTCAAAATTGCAGACACAATCACGGTCAATTTTTTACTTACCCTGTATAACTTATAAGGTCATTATCTGCATGGGCAGATTACACATTATGTAAAATCTACTGTTTTTAGCTTCTTTCCAAAGGATTGCAATACGTCAATTGTTTAACGGAGGCTATTACATATAAGTCATAAAACAACTACAGGAACAGATATAAAACAAGCATCAAACAATTTGACTCGGATTGCTTAATGATAAGATAAATAAAATAAAAAGTCGTAGATAAAACATAAAAGAAAGGAAATATGCATTGCAGGGGGGGGGGAGTTGTACAGGGGATATATGTACGGTAATTGGCCATAGTTTTACTCAATTCAATACTAACGTTAGGATTGAAAGGCAGTTGCCCTAACCTGTGGGCTAAAACTTTAAGCGTTAGAGCTAACATGGAAATGCCTTAAACCATTAATTTTTAGAAACAAATTGTAGACAAGCAGCCAGAATTTTTATTTTCATTGATTTTATGTGACATCATCAGAGTTCTTTGACGTGTATCTCTCTATGTTACAGTGTCCCATTTGACCAACGCACAATTCGATAAATATTCTCTCAAAGCAGGGATAGTGCTAAACAGGAATCGTTTTTTTATGTCATATCTTTTTTTTTAATGATCAGAAATGTGATTTTTCACATTTTCCCAAAATAATTCGTAATTAGAGAATGTTATTTCAACAATGTAACCATTGGTATATCATGACTAGATGAGTTTCAATCAACTACGGTTATACCTCAGCCTCTGCACCACCGGACAGTGCATTGCTGATACATAAATATTCTACCGCAAATTACCCAATTACTGCAACGCAGTTAAAACTAATGTTAAACTTTATTTCGGTCCGCCATGCAGTTTTCTGGGCTTGACTGAATCTTTAAAATGTCGAATTGTGACTGTGTCTTCAAACGTGCCCTCCCCTAATTTGATTTATATTAATCATGTTGTATTTTTCTAACTTGCGACATTATGCTGGACTATTTGGGAGAGGATAAACACAAAAATTGTTTATTGAATTTAGATTGAAAAACAACTTGCTGGCGACTAATGTACAACAATGATTTCAACCATTAATGAAAAAAGACAGAGGTATGGCACGAGTCTGTAATAAGTATTTACCGAAACCTCAAAGGTTGCCAAACGTGGTCATAAGCGAACTCGACTATATAAACAAAAATGCCTTTAGATATTTAGGATATCCCTAATATCTCTAATGCCATTTTTTGCCACATTTCATAAATCTTGCGCGTACCAATGGCTTGTGTTTAAAGTTCTCCTAGATTAACAATAAAATACCGCTACCTCCCTTTTTTGCGGTGATCGTTCAGGTTGTTTGTCATTTTCCCTCGCTAAGGGATGTAGATAGGAATCCTGGTCAGTCAAACCTGACCATGATTACTTGGGACAGTCAGGAGTGACCACCCTACTCTTTTTTGAAAAAACCGACTGTAATATACAGGTATAGGTATGACTCTCTATACATGGGACCGACAGCTTAGGTCCCCTTTTGAAGGATGAGATATTCTCTTTTTTCGTTTATCCAAGTCCACATGAGCGGAGCTCTAGTAATGGTTGTACTCCTGCTCTTGGTCTGAGTGAACTGGGCATGAAAAATTGTTAATTTGATGAATGATAATTTTAAGAATTTGTTTTGCGCAAGTTAATGTTCTACCTGATTTTGCATACGCTGTAATGTTAGGTGGCAGCCATTTTGAATTACAAAAAAACCGACAAACATAAAATAATATCAAATTTGATGAATGATGACAATGCCTAGTTGTAGAAACCATAAATATTGATATTTTAGCAAAACAGAATTCACACCATATTCATAACTGCAGTTCATTGAGAAAAATTGTCAAAAAAGTGTGTTTTTTCACCTCATGGCGGCCATCTTGGATTTCAGGGGCAAAATGGTCTTGAAAAAAATGGCAACATATTTTTTCACAATCTGCACCTTACAAAGAAACAAAATCAAGTGAAAAATTGCTTTTAACAAAAAAATCTAGCGAAAGCTTCTTTATCAACATAGCAGTATGCATAATATTGCTGTCCATATTTTCCAGTGCAATTTCAAGTATTGAAACCAATATCCATCTAGCGGTCGCATCCGAGATGCTGTTCACCATGTAGCGCCAAATGTCCCTGTCCGTCATTAAGTTGGGGTGGCAGATGGATCCTGCTGCATGTCTCGAGCAATCACAATTGCTCTGTTTGGGCATGGTAACCTCCAACATGTGATGTTCGAGACTACTTGATCAATCGCACGAAAACAGTGACCGGCAAATCGTGCTTGGCGTTGGGCAACAGAAGATGAGATTGGGAGGATATCTCCACATATCTGTGCTTTAGCCATGTGCTCTCGCAAGGATATGTTTTGCACTCTCATAAGAAGCCTGGTGTAGGTGCCATCCAGTTTATTTAGCTCTATCTTCATTGTCCAGGTCTCAGATCCATATAACAGGATACTCTCTTCACTCTTCTAAAGAACTTCAGCTTGGTTGAATTGGAGATACCAGATTGCCATAGGTGATGTAGTGTATTGCAGGCATTCCAAGCTCGTCGGCAACAAAGGACCCCAGGTACTTGAAGTCCCCGACCTCTTGATTTGGGTACCGTCTGTAGTGCAGATAGATTGATGATTACCCCCGGGGAGGTACTCGACCCAAAATTGGGTACGGGTGTGCGTCCACCGGGTAAAAAAATCGACCCATGTTTATAGTGACCAAATTGTACAAAAAATATGACCCATTTATATAGTAGCAATTTCGCACCATTTTATAGTAATCTTAGCAAAATCGGTCCATTTTCATAGTAACTTTTTCCAAAAATCAGAAAATCATCCGTTTTCATTGTGATTTTAGCGAAAATCGGAAAAATCGACCCATTTTCATAGTAAAATGCGACCAAAAATTGAAAAATTGACCCATTTATATAGTAGCAATGACCTCAAAAAGTGACCCATCTTTATAGTAGCCTGGTGGGAAAAATGACCCATCGTTATAGTAAGGCGTGAAAATGTGACCCATACCGGCGGCACATATGTACCTACCCTTTTCCACTGAGTACCCCCACGGGTGATTACCTTCCTCATTGATGCTCATATATTCCGTCTTCTTGGCATTTAGATGTAGGCCGACTTTGTCTGCAGCATTCTAAAGTAATGTTAGTAGATCTTGTGTACCACATATCAGACCGGCTGTTAGAGCTAGATCATCTGCATAGTCAAAGTCTGTGAGATGCTGCCTTTGGTGACGTCTAGAACGCTTGGGTTTGATGGTGAGTCCCTTGTCGTTCATGATGGCAAGACTGTCTGAGGATGTAATCAACCACGATTACAAAGAGATAGGGAGCAAGAGTATCTCCTTGGAGTTGTTAGGAACTCCTTTGTGGGCCTATCCATGGTCTGCACAAAGCTGGATGGGTTATCATACATGATGGCAATTGCTTTGACAGTCTCGTCTGGGACACCATAGTTGGTCAGAATGTGCAGCATTACATCTCTGTTAACACTGTCAAAGCCTTGGAAAAGTCTACAAATACAATTGAACCTTTTTCTCTTGGAAATTCTCAACTCTTCTATGATCCTTCTGAGGGCAAGTATCTGAGGTAATGTTGATCTGCCTTTACGAAAACCATTCTGGTTTCGTCTGAGAATGGGATCTATGCGAGAAACGATTCTGTTGAGCAGCATTGAAATGTAGATCTTAGAGGCCAGTGGTGACAATGTGATTCCTCTGTAGTTTGGGGGTTTTTGGAGGTCACCTTTCTTTGGTAGAGAAGTGATGAACGATGTTAATATAATTATGTAATAAAAAATAATAGATGTCGTTACAAAATTCCAACAGTTGATCATGAAAAAGTGGATTCTTCCAGATTACTGCAGGCGTCTTGGTGTTGTTCGGTTTCTTTAGGCAGATCAGAAGCTCCTCTATAGTGAAAGGTCCAGTCTTGAGAGGAAAGGCATCTGCTATCTTGTGATTGAAGAAAGGTTCATCAAGGTTAGTGTTATTCTGAACTGGTTTGCCAAGTAGATAACTAAAGTTCTGAACCCATGTGTCGAGACACTCTGCAGTTGTTTCACCTTTGATTCTTATAGGCGGGGTAGCTTTCTTATCAGTCAGCTCCCTCGATCATGCCTCTCAGGCAGCAGCATGCTTATATTTGAGATGTAGGGTATCAAGTGTTTCAGCCTTTGACTTAACATACTCCTCAAGCAGCATGGTGTAAGCATCATCAAATGCAGTCTCAGTGGCACATCAAGGTTCTGCTTAGAGCTTCTAGTGGATTTGGTACGGTGCTTCTTGGCTGCAGACTTGAGTTTTTCTCTGGCTTTGATGACATTGTCATTTGAGGCAAAGGCAATACCTCCAGTGCAATTTCTTTGTTGGCTGAAGTGGCAGCTTCAAATACTGTGCTGGGGTTTTAATCTTCAAGCTCATCAACAAGAGTGTTGAGCCTGTTATGTACTGCTGCAGTATACTGCTCGCAGAGCTTTGTATCTCCCACGACCTTTCTCCGGTCAATTGTTTTCATGGGATCTCTGGGAGGGGGTTACTCTGTTGGCAACTTACCCTGCTCCTGCAAGAGACAATTCTATGATTAGACTTAACAGCTTCAAAATTTATTAATGCTGTTAATCCATGACCAGAATGTAGTCCAGCTGAACAAGTTCTCCATTTGGGCGACGGTAGGCCTGTGTCCACAGTCTACTTGCTTGATTTTGGATTTTGTTGCCAGTGGCAACCAAGGCTAAATCGTTTCACCAATTCCTTCACGCACACCCCACCTCTGCTGGACCCGCCTCTGCACACGAACATGCAGCTTGTCCCCAGGCCCAAGTCTAGCACCGCAATCTCCAGGGATGCACAGTAGATTATGGGCTGGAACTGCACCGGTGGCAGTGGACAGTCCATGGTAAAAGCGAGAGACAGTTTCATCAGGATGATAGCAGCAAATGACTGTTGTTTCAGGATTACCCATCAGTGTAAGCTTCAGGATAATCTCATTACAGTTGACAAAGCTGGCACATGACTTGAGAGCCTTTGGTGAGAAAAGAAACCCACACCTCCTGTAGCTGGATTTTTCTTATGTATTAGAGGCTCGCTGTGCACAATACTGTATTCGTGCTTGCAGATGATATCAATATCATACAGTTGTGCTTCATATACAAGTTCTTCTTTCTTGACTGTTGTTGATAGTGTCTGGACGTTGTATGTGCTGATGATGAAAGCAGCATTACGTTTAACAAAGTTGTCCATGCATCTTTTGTAAATATCAGGGTTGGACCTTCCAGTAGGCTTTAGGACCAACCCATCATCCGAATTGGTAGAGACCAATGTTGACTCAGGAAGCACAGACTTCAAATCCATGGCTTTAACCCTGGTGCTACATTGTAAACAATTCAGCTTGCCAATTAGTTAAATAGTAGCTGGATTCGCCAGGTCTCTATCACCCTTTTCGGTTGGGGATGGTCCCTTAGCCTTTGTCTTTCACGGTGACACTCTGCCACAACATCAATATCAATAACATCACAAACATGAGCATTGCCACCGAATGGAGCTTTTTATGTTGCTCAGAAGTCCAGATTTTGGGCGAAGCATATATAAAAATTGGGGACCATTTTGAAATTCAAGATGGCCACCTGAAGGAAACAATCTACGACTATCTGAATGTAATATATGTATTCCTTGGCATCACAAACATGAGTATTGCCACCAAATAGAACCTTTTATGTTGCTCAGAAATCCAGATATTGGGCGAAGTATATTTTAAAAATGGCGGCCATTTTGAAATTCAAGATGGCCACCGGAAGGAAACAATCCGTGCCTTTTCGGATGTAATATTTGTGTTCCTTGACATCACAAGCATGGGTATTGCCGCCAACTTGACCCTTCTATATTGCTCAGAAGTCCAGATAGAGCAAAATATGTTGAAAATGGCGGCCATTTTGAAATTGAAGATGTCCGCCTGAAAGAAACAATCTGCGACTTTCTGAATGTGATATTTGTGTTGCTTGAAATCAACAACATGGGTATTGGCACCAATTTGAAACTTCTATGTTGCTCAGAAGTCCAGATATAGGGTAAATTATGTTGAAAATGGCAGCCATTTTGAAATCCAAGATGGCCGCCAAACGGAAGGATGTAAAATTGGTAACAATAATAATTGATTTGGATTCCTGGGACCATTATCTACATTTTAAGACCAAAAATTCCAATTGTAGCAAAAAAGCCAACAAATGACACATTGTCCCATACTATACAGTCCGCAAAAGCGAATTTGGGCGTACGAGTAATCCGCGAGTATTAGAAAATAACTCTCTGAAGCACACACGCACTTAAAAGATGTAAAAGGTTAATTAAGTGTACATATTAACCGTTGTAGAGCTCATTCAGTGGAACATGTTTGGTATCACGTTCAACACGACAGGTCCAGCTTCATAGTTTCCGTTTAAAACGTGCGTTTTAGAGATGAAACAATCCATAATAGAATCTGCATTTTGTACGATCAGCCTTTTAATAAAAAGTTATTAGTTTTCTGTTATTTGCAACGGGAGTCGACAAACAGACTATGAAGGTGACTTTTATATTAATATCCGGATCATTGTGAGAAATACCAAGTAGCAGAAGCAAGCTCAAAAAGATCAAACAACCCATCCCTACCGAAATTAAAGTAACACAGCATGTATATAATTGGGGGAGGGGGAACCTTCAGTGAAACTCAAGCTGAATTCTTTTTTTCCTCTATTTCCACATGGCTCTCAATAATAATCTTGTGTCTTTTTAAAACACATGTAAAAAGAACAAAGTATATCAACGACTGCATCTTGATTACTTAATTAAGCGAGCACCGCGGCCAATTTATGGCAAAACTAGGTATCTCAAAAAAGCGGCCTTTTATTTACCTTCGAAGTTCATCCGTTTGCATTTTCTCATACATTAAAAAATATCGGGATTGAATACATTTAAATTAGTTATCCATGCATTTTTGGATATCCTTCAATGGGAGGTTTAGTTTAAACCAATTTAGGGAATTACATTTACAAGAAATAGTTCAATTTACGTAGTTTTGACACAAAAGAACGGAGGAAAAGCAGTTATGGCTAAGTCATATGTTGTATTTCAATAGCTGAACAAAAATATCACTTACATAGATATAACATTCTTGAAATGTGTTGTTAAGGGGGGGGGACCCGATTTATGTATATGAAGTTTTCATCTTGAAAGAATGGACTTCACCCCAAAACCCCATTGGATAGCTATGGTCCTACTCTTCCCATTGATACCAAAATGAGTACCAATATACCTACTATGGCGCAATCAAGTCCGCGAGTCGGCAAAATTTGCAGAAAGTAGGCGAAAATCAAATTTTGTGCTAAAAAGAATTAATATCGGATTTTCATATTTTTCAGCTCCAAATTATTGCAATTGACTAGGTTTACATAGACAAGTTTGATTAAAGGTCACACTTCCGGGAATATTTCTTTGCTTATATTTTTTTGGTGAACTCAACATATCTATATCTCAAAGTGAGCAAATTTTCAGTTAGAACATTGTAATTCTCAGCTCAAGAAATTTCAAACTATTTCATATACCTCCGCTATTAATTGGTTATTCAGTGAACTGACCCCCCTTCAACAACAAAATAAAATGAAAAAGTCTTGATATCTGAAGCACCAAATAGCCAATAAACAGTACTAATCAGAAAAAAAAAAAAAATATAAATAAATAAATAGCCCAAAATCTTACATTGCCATTACAATGGTAAAAATAATAATAAGTGCATAAAAACTATATAAATTTAGCCTAATTCCACATTTCAACGACAAAATATTACTAGCGATTGTTCGTTACGTTACAGCTGTTAAAACAATAATTTCATACCGTATGTTACTGTACTATCAAAACGTAAAAGAAAGCAAATGTCGTTACTACTCGATGTCCGAAATCTGATACCCTTATTATACCATCTTCCTGGAAGGTAAGAAAAAAATCACTCCTACGCTCTTTAGGTAATCTAACTAATATAATTAGTAATATGAGATATCGAAAATGCTGCGCGAGAGTGCACCATTAACCTAAATAAATATCTATTTTTACATATGTGTTTTAAAGAGACACAAAACATACAAGATTATTATTGAGAGCCATGTGGAAAGAGAGTGCAACAAGAATTCAGCTTGAGTTTCGCTGTGAAGGTGCCCCCTCCCCCAATTACATACTGTGTTACTTTAATTTCGGTAGGGGGTGGGTTGTTTGATCTTTTTGAGCTTGCCTCTGCTACTTGGTATTCTCTCACAATGATCCGGATATTAATATTAAAGTCACTTTCATAGTCTGTTTGTCGACTCCCGTTGCAAATAACAGAACACTACTTACTTTTTATTAAAAGGCTGATCGTACAAAATGCAGCTTCTATTATGGATTGTTTTATCTCTAAAATGCACCTTTTAAACGGAAACTATGAAGCTGGACCTGTCATGTTGAACGTGATACCAAACATGTTCAACTGAATGAGCTCTACAGCGGTTAATATGTACACTTAATTAACCTTTTACATATTTTAAGCGCGTGTGTGCTTCAGAGAGTTATTTTCTAATACTCGCCGATTACTCGTACACCCAAATTCACTTTTGCGGACTGTAGGTTAGTTCAAAGTCTATGGTTATTAGAATATGTCTTCGTTTTCAAGAACGTAGTAAGAGTCAGTACTCGATTTAAGGGGGTCTATGTTTTCAAATTGAAAAAAAAATGAGTCTACTAGCATAATTGAGATTATAGCATGATAGAAAGTGTAAACTTTTCAGCTCGACAGCATTTCTTATGTATTCTTTATTATCACTCACCCAGTGATATTGAAGACAATTATTTAAAAAAATAATTTAACCCATTAGATCATACCAAAATGCACTCAAATATGTAATAATTTATATTTTAAAATAAATGAACAATTATTTCCAAGTTTTGGGCCAAATTAATATTTTTTTTTGCATTTTTGATTATTTTCGATTGCGTTTCGCTCAATATCTCAAATGGTAAAAATCGGGATTTTATGAAACGGGAACTAACGTAACTCAAAAACGAAAGGTCGTATCAACATGGAATTGGCACAGATATCAAGCATCTTAAAGCTATGAAACCATGAAGCAGGATTTTTGAATTAGGGCTTCAATTTTGAATTATGGCATAAAGTTTCCTGATTGGCCAGCTCCTGGCTGCAATGGGAACCATATCAAAAATCCGGCTTCATGGTTTTCTGCGCATTGTACCCATGCACCCAAGTATGGTAAATGCAAGTTACCGTTAAGCAGTTACATTTGTTCCCGTGTTTAACCAATCAGAGGCCCTGTTCAGTTACCATGGCAACAAGATCAAAATAATTCAAATTTTTCAAAACTTTTCAACATGGGCTACAATATGATATACAACATGCATATGTAACCTATTGGTAAAGTCAAGAAAATTGCAATTGAAAATTGGGTAAAAAAGTATATAAAAAGTATATAAAGTTTTCATCTTGAAAGAATGCATTTCACCCCCAAAACCCCATCTGTAAAATTTCACATTGACATGATGTTAGATGTTAGAGCTAAAGTGATTTTGTAATCCCCATAGACTACAGACTGTCCCAGAAAAAACTATACAATCAAACGAAAAATTATAAAAAATATAAACTCTGCATTTCTGTGAGATATTTTGACTTTATTTGTTAGACTAGTTCCTAAGGTAAATTAAATTCTCGTTTTTATTTATCTAATTTGATGCACCCTAACCAGATATACTGTCAATTGAACACAAAATATAAAATACCACTTGGGCCAGTTTCACTTGAAGGTTCAAGAAACTAAAAGTATAAGGCATATAGCATCTTTGTTGGATTAAACCATTTTCAAACAAAAGAACATTGTACAGATCAGTGTTAATGTATTATCGTGCATTGAACTAATCAATACATATTATTTTTAAAACAGCGAAACGCCCCCAGAAATTATGTTGTGAAGGAATGGGGGATTCACTTTCAGGGGGACAATAACAAAATTCATGAATGTAAAATTTGGGGAGTTTGACTGCTGAAACTAATGGAACAGCCACAAGTCTCCGTTGGGGACAAATGTGTGGACAATGCTTTAATGTGGAGGGCCGATTTACACTTCCCCATTCCACACTGCCTCCAAGATACCAGGGAAGAACATAATGAAGAACCAGTGTTGTACAAAAGACAATAAAGGAAAGGATGGGTGGTTGGTGTTCAAAGGCCTCAGTTTACATTCAATGAAGGTGTTTTTATGGTTCTACCTTCTGCTGAAACCTGGAGTAAAGCTGAGACAACAAGACTCTTTGGAATTGAATTTCCCATTGCTACATGTATTTTACTGGCAATTGTGACATAATGAAGTTATAAATTATGTTATATCGAAAGAAGCAACACTTTATACCTATTTTTGTATTAAATTTTCGATAAAGAATGTCTGAAGTTGATTTTCAATGGAAAACTCTGTTGATATCGGGATAGCTGAAACTGGACCAACAGGTTTTTCAGGTGTCTCGGATAATTGGCCGTAACTCCTGAACCAGACCCCAAATTACACCAACTAAAATTCCCTGAAAGCTTGAACATTCCTACAAAAAAAAATCAGTTAACGTCTAGTTGAAATAACTTAAGTTTTTGGCGAAAAAAAATCAATCTTTGATTGTATATTTTTTTTTGGAGGGGGGCAGTCTGTTTACTGTGTAAAATTAATATTCGTCGACCAAAGTGGGGCACACTTTCGTTCATAACCTCTAAACAAAACATCCTTTAGCTCTAAGATTTCATTGGGTAAATGAGAAAATTAGTAGCTTTCTTCAGATACCAACGTGTTGACCTCTTTTGGTAAAATCTGGGGTTCTGTGGACGAGGCTATTAGCGATCAGATGGCCCTTTAACACTTAAGTGCCAAAGGTGTTTTCACTCACGTTGGTGCCTAAGGGGCCCATAAGAAAACAACTTTCCCGAGGGAAATTTTCAAATGAAACTTCCTTTGAGGGATCATAAGACAAGGCCAAAAGTGTAGTATAAATGAGCAAATCATTGTTTTCGAAATGCGTCAAAATATTTTGAACAATAATGTTTCCACGACCCTGCTTCCACAGCATACACTTTGAAAATCATTTTGATGCTATTATTTGCAAAGACATTACCATTTTGGGCATCATTGTATTTTTTTTGGGGGGGGGGCAGTAACTATGACATGTATTTGCCATAGGTTTGTACAGTAATGGCGCAGTCGCTCGATGATCAAAATGCTTCCTTTCAGTACCTAAAGGCATAATTATTTTTTCTGATTATATAATTATTTATATGCATAAGCGAGAAATATTTCTGGCAAAAGGGCTTACTAATACATATCTTTAAAATCAACTCTCGTTGGTGTCTAAGATGGTCCTAACGGGCAGGAATTTTTTAGGATTTTTTTAATGGAAAGCAGCACATCGATAAGTTAGACAATTACAGAAAAATAGAGGTCGAGAATTGTATTCACGAGTGAGAAATCACCAAAAAAAAAGCAATCCTGGGTATGATGGACCCACTTAAGTGTTAAGACCTTTACCTCACAATGGATACTTGATTTAGATTTGGTGATTAATAATCAAGGGGCACACGTCATCCTGTTGCTATTACTTCAGAAGGTTTGCCAAGTTTGGTTTTCACTTTCATGTGTTTCACAGCTGTTTGAAAGTCTCATTTATTCTGGCAAAACGAGAATAAAACAAAAAAATATAATATTTTTTGATATTTTTAATTATTCAATAAATTTGAGTTTTTATCTACTAACTACATCCTGTGTAAATTTAATGAAATTTCATTGCGGGCAAATGTGATTTTTCATAAAAATCTAGTTTTACACGTCTTTCTATGGGAAATAGGCATATAGAGGGCGCTATAACATACAAATTATGACCTTTGGTAGGCCTATGGATTTTTATGATTTTTGCGGAAGTGATAGCTCTTGCATACCCCTACTTATATCAGTTGTCAAAATTGTGTCGCCATTGCTTAAAGTTGCTCTAAAAATAAAAGAGACAATTTGCATGGGGTCAAACAGCTGTGGTTTAATAACACCACAAGGAATAACTTCCAACTTGTTGTCTAATTCTCAGTCTTTTTTTCAACTGGTGAGGGCGCTTTTGTTATTATATATACAACTCTAGGAATGTTTAATACATAAATATATATTAACAAGATGATGTTTAATTGCAAACAATCAGGGGGTGGTAACCCCCCCCTTTTTGTTGTGAATATAGTAGAAAAACCCTTGGTTGGACGAGGGTTAAGGGGTTTAAGGACCACTTAATGGGTTTAAGGGGTCATAAACTCTTAAAATACATTGACTTGTGAAGCCTTAAAAGACGCCTTAGAAACTGTCTCCAAGGGAAGGGTATCTTTGCAACATTCTTCATAACGGCGAAGAAGTCAGGCGAATGGCACCCCATACTAAACCTCAGGCCGCTTAACCGTCACCAAGGATAACCGCTTGACTGAGCTTATCAAAGGATTGCTGGCAAACAGGATGTTCTTTGTTCAGCTAGGAGCGAAGAAGAGCCGTTGGCGTAGGCTCAAGAATGGACTACCACAAGGGAGCGTGCTTGCACCTCTCCTGTTCAACATCTATACCAACGACCAACCTAGGAGTGCAGGAACCTGTCGTTTTATTTATGCAGACGATCTTGGAATTAGCGCACAAATGCAGACTTCACAGTTGTTGAAGAGAGAATCTTCAAAGCTTTGGATGAACTCACTCCTTATTATGAGGAAAACCACCTATGTGCAAATCCATCCAAGACAAAGGTGTGTGTGCTTTCCATCTACGCAACCGTGAAGCCAAACGTCAGCTTAAAGTTACCTGGTCTGGAACACCCCTGGAGCACTGTGATAACCCTGTCTACCTGGGAGTTACCTTGAGCCGCACTCTCTCTTATAAGACCCCACATCGAGAAGACGAAGAGTAAAGTATGTTCACGCAATAACATCTTGAACAACTCACTGGCACAAGATGGGGTGCTCGCCCACATACCCTAAGATCGACGGCACTTGCCCTGTGCTACTCATGTGCAGGGTATGCTTGCCCTATATGGGAAAGATTTTCACGGGATGCCTCTGTCCAGCACCAGTGGAAAACTTATACATCCTAGCAGGAATTGCTCCACCAGACATCAGTCGTAGCGTAGCGAGCATGCAAGAGCGTAGCTGCCAAACATCTAATGTGAAGCATCCTATGTCTGGACAGATACCTGCTGCCAATCTCCTTAAATCCAGAGAGAGCTTCGGAACCAAAGTCCAACCTCTTGAAACAGTCTCTAAGGAGCTAAGAGAGTCGCCTTGTGGAGAGAAAGACTTGTCATCAACCAAGTAACATCTATTGGTATTGAACCTGGTGAGCATCTCCCACCTGGAGCTGACTCCTCGTGGGCTGAATGGCGATGCCTCAACAGATTGAGAACCAGAATAGGCTGATCTAAGGTTTCCTTGCAGAAGTGAGGCTACCTGGAAGCAGATCAGGACACTACCTGTGGTTGTGGAACAGCACCACAGACAAAGGAACATCTCTTGGTCTGCCCATTGCTGGAGTCACAATGCACAAACAAGAACCTTGCGGAATTCAGTGAAGCAGCCAGATGTTGTACTCATCTCTGGATGGATCATATTTGAGAACCACAGTGTTTGGACACGATAAGAAGAAGACCGTTACATTCGACCCATACCTTTCCACATGGAAACCTTAGCAGCCAGAGCCCGGAACCTACGCCAGGGGTGGTGGAGCGCAACACTGGACTTAAAGAAAGCATACCAACACGTGGCCATCCATCCTTCAGACAGAAAATGGCTCGTTTTTTACATCAACAGCGAGACCTTCCCGTTCGAGAGCCTTCGCTTCAGGCTATTCACGGCCCCAAAGACCTTCACAAGAATAGTCAAGGTGATTCGAAGCTCTGCGGTGAAAAGGAATGTTCATCTACATTTACCTCGACGACTGGCTGATCACTGCCACATCCCCAGAGGCCCTCCAATTTCAAATCCGGAAGACCTGTAGCCTAGTCAGCTCCCATGAGCTCCCATGGACTAATCATCAACTGGGAGGAGTCAGCCTTCCAACCATCCCACACCCACAAGTCACAGACTTAGGCAGAGGGATGGTGTTCCCGACAGCAGGGAGAACAACAGCCATCGTCCTCTGCGCACGGGACCTCCACGCCAGGCAGACGGCTCCAGCCAAATTGTGCTTACGGCTTCTTGACCTTCTATAATAGCACACACTGACCCAGAAAGATGTGGTTCCAGAAAGTACTTCCTCCCACGGTGGCAGAACCATTTTACCTCACATGCAGACACCTCCAGCCAAACTGTGGTTACGACTTTTTGGCCTTATCGCCAGCCTCTAAACAATCCTTCCCCAATGTCCCTACGTATGAGATACATACAACTTCACGTTCTATCCAAGTCCAGTTCCAAGAGAGACATGATGTCGAAGGGTATAGACGTCTCTCCAAAGGTCCACCACGCCGGCCCTCAGTAGATGCAGCCTCACGTGCACAACATTCACCCAGGCAGTCCCGCTTCCACGACCACCATAGACACGTCCAAGATGGGCTGCGCTAGGGAGCACACTTAAAAGGCCGCCGATTGGCAGTGTCTTGGACTCCAGCCATTCCAAAGTATCACAATCAGCTCCCGACATATTGTTCCTGGGGAGCGGACCAGATGGTGTTCACCAAAGACGCAATGACGATCAGCTGGGACAGGATCTCGTCATATGTGTTTCCCCGATAGCGATGATACCCAGGGTGCTGGAGAAGCTCTCGAGATCCAGCGGGTGTAACATGTTTCTATTATATAACACATAAAATATTTCTGTCATTTGATTGGTAGATACTCTATTACGTGACATTAATATTTGAGACTAGTTCCCAAAATTTCACAGGAGGGAAAAAGTTCCCATAAAAATCTACTATTTCCCCCATCACGAGGAAATAGTTCATTTTTATGGGAACCTTTTTCCCTGCATTGGTATCTTGCATCGCCTGTGCCTCACGGTGATTGATCTGACCCGATCAGTGGCCCGACCTCTAATACTGCATCAATCATATCTTCTGCTCGATATTTGCGTGTTTACATTTCACCGGTGGGCAATTTCCGTTGAATCTTTTACTCAAAATGAGAAATGTCGATGCTGTAGATAGTGCATACTGTAAACAAATCATATGTCTAAAGCAGGTCGAGAATTTGTGTGAGAGAGCCGCGATTGATTGAACCATGACTAGACTAAGCCTTGAGTTGCGGTGGCAGCTGATCTCGACGAGACGAAGTTTTTCAAATGACAGAAATATTTTTATATGTTATATGAAACAAACATTGACTGCTCGATATTCGTGAAAGGTGCAAAATACCTCCCCTCGGTGACTGGGGCCCGTGAACCTACTATTTTCCCGAGACCGAAGGTCGAGGGAAAATAGTAGGCCCACGGTCTCCTGTCACCTCGGGTAGTTATTTTGCACCATTTCCCTCCTTAGCAGTCAATATTTGTATAATAGCCCACACTGGCCCAGACAGATGTGGTTCCCGAAAGTACGTCCTCTCACGATAGCGGCACCGTTTTACCTCCCGATTAGGAGAGACCTCTTGATGAATCCGGACAAGACCCAATTTCCTCTAGCGACAATTCAGACCATTCACCTGACTGTATGGCGACTTTCTTCAGATCATACACGGCAGCAGACCTTTGTGAACAGGCTGCTGCCCTGGCAGGTAAAGCAAGGCATCCTTCAAATGAAAGACAACAAAGTCAATCCTTATATCAGGTCTCTTTGGGAAACGTAGCAGAGGCCTTCACATGGGTTATTCCAGCAACATGGGGCCAGCGCACGCTCCGTGATAGCCTGCCGCACTGCCGCAGCTTCTGTGCATCGTGACTTCTCAGTGGATCTACCGTGTCTGATTCACCTGTCCTAAATGACCTCTTGAAGAAAATGTTTCACGAGTGTCCTCCCAGGAAGTCGCTTGTCCCAGCATGGGACTTGAACAGGCCTCTGCGCCTCCCCGCCGTTTGAACCTTTTAATCAAGCTAACATGGAAGACCTTTCCAGGAAGATGGCGTTCCTAAATCATGACTATTCTATTAGTTAGAGCATTTTCCCCCTATCATTTGGCCGCCATTTGAAAAAGTGCACGCTATCATTGAAAACTGTGAGAATTTGACATGAAGCTGAAAACAACTCCTTATGAGTATATTATCAAGGTCCATATTTGAAATCACACTCAACATATTTTCTGAAGTACTTTATAAATGACTACTTTATATAGGTTTTTATCATTTTGGCCGCCATTTTGAAAAAAAGGCCCTCAATTGATGAAAACCGTCATTGATAATTTGATATTAGTTTGAAAACGTCACTGAATATTGGTTAATCCAATAAGGTCCACAATTCTTCTGAAGCAACTTTTAATCATAAGTATTTTGTTTTTATAGCTGGTTTGGCAACCATTTTTGGCGGCCATTTTGAAAAGCGCCCACCCCGCCCTCAATGATAAAACTCGTCACTGAAATTATACACAGTTGAAATCAACCTCCTTTGGGTTCTAATACAGGTCCATTTAAAAATATCAGACTTTGGCAAAACTTCTGAAGTAGTTGACAAGTGCCCCCTGACTATAAAATAATTCGGGTATGTGCTCCTGTTATGTGGAGTTAAATATGATGCAAGAAGGTTTCCCCAGTGAATTCTAACGCTTAATAATACAGGTCATCGAGCTTTTTTGTAGTACACCGTCCTTTGCCTTGTATAGACCATGCTTACTTATAAAGACGTGGTTTCTTTACCGTCTAGACTCTTTACAAAAAAAATAATAACACGCGCAAATCCCCAACGTACTCTTTTTTAGAGACCTGTGACATGTCTTGAATAGTTCACACACAACAAGCGATTTTCCTTGTTGTAGTTGGCGTATGTATTTCAAAAGATTGTTAAGAACTTTTTTTTCTTTTCATTTGTCTGAAATTTTTTGGGGTAAGCAAACTCGCATGTTTTTGCCCTTCTTACTGTTTTCACGTTTGTTTTGTTTTTCTACGTTAACGCTTTAATAACTGGCTTTGTCATTATAACTTTACTATGAGTTGCAATAATGAAAATGCGCTCTCCATGTTCATTCATTTGATATTCAAGAGATTTCTCTGGGCAAACTAACGTATATCTACGTATAATTAATTAATTGTGTACATATTCTACACATAAAGATATTGAATACTTGGAAACATTTTTGTAATCTGACCCCTTTTTTCTATGTCGATTTACACAGAGGTAAAAATTTGGGTTTGTGAAAATATCCAATATAATCACATCATTTGTCGGAATACTCCTTGAATGGTCAGACTGAACTTATCTTGACTTTTTCTTGAGGGGACCTGAAGGCCTTATGACACTCCCATAACCGCTACTTTCGTAATGTTGAACACTAATTTCAGTTCATAAGACCCCAATTTGAAGAAGCTTCTTTTGCCCCTATTTTAGATTCCTACTTTATATTCATTTCTGAACATTTATTCCAATAAAAAAATCATTTATTGTGACAAATTCAGTCCTATGATCATACTTCCATCACAAATTACACTAACAACACCCCCCCATGGAATGGAGCTGCACATCGCTACCCAAACTAAAATTCCTTCATCTTCCGTCTCTCTCTTTCCTTCGTTCCTTCTTCCCTTCCTACCCTTCCTGCCTTCCATTCATAATCAATTCATCTCCTCTCCTCCCTCCTCCTCCCCTCTCCTTCCACTATCCTCCTCCACCTCCACAACCTTCGAAAAGGATCTTTGTTTAAAACAGTTCCATGGTTCTGGTTTCGATCTCACTCGGCCTATAGGTGGTGCCTAAATTCAGTGGTAATAAAATAGGTCACTTACTGGTCACTCAACTTTTGAACAAGAGTTTAAAACACTCTTCTGCTAAACGACGCCCTGACTATATAAATAGAAAATGAACCTTTTAAGTCCTTGTTGTTGCTATCCCGATGTATATGGGTAAGTGCTTGATTTTTCTTGAACATGTTCCAGTTCTAATCCTAATCACTATGTATATTTTTTGTGTCTGTAAATAAACTAGCTCCAAAGTGCTATGGTGGATTCCCTTGCAATATCCCACATTCGACATAATATCGATTGTTTTCTTAATTAATCATGTATTTAATCAAATGTTCTTTTATCATTATAACGTCTTATGAACGATATGAGAACGTTTAACCAAGGTCACATCTAACGTCCTAATACTAGTTAAAAAGTGTCGACACTTTAACCGCAATTTGAACGTAAACAAAACGTCCAATGAACACTGCCTAACTTCTCACAAAACTTCTAACTTTGCCACACGTCCTATTGCTAGCTGGGAACTTACCCGTAAGTTCACGATAGTAACTAGTTTAGGTTTTACAAGACCAGAGATTTACTCTCGTTTTGTGTACTTCGGGTCTAAGCGACATATTAGAATGGAAGAAAGAAATGATGAAAAGAATTACAGTGGATGCAAAGACAGAGGAGTTGAGAAAGGAGACAGTAGACAAAAGAAAGACAAAAAGACGAGGTTTGGCGAGCCAGACACATGAGCAGGAGAAAAAAAATGAGAGGAGAGAGATTAGAACAACGGAAAAGCGGACACGGGCAGAAATGGGAAATAAAGAGAAAGAGGAACGATAGGGAATGAGAGAGTAGCGAGGGGCGCAAACATGAGAACAAGAGACAGTGAGAGGAAGAAGAAGAGAGAGAGGAGAGAGGCGCGAGAAGAAAGTCGAAATCACAGTGGTGTCTGCAAAATGTTTCTCAATCAGTGAAGTCTTCCGGCAAGATCTTGCAATAATGCCAGTTCTGTGCAAACGCGGATATTAGGTTGATGGACCACATCATTACATTCCTTTTGAGGGCAATAAATACAATGATACGTTTAACATGGGCACATCCCCCTTATTACCTGGGAAAATCGAAATCAATTGAGGTCCTAGACACGATTGTCTAATTACAGGGGATCGGGTGACTAAAACCGAATCAATTACTTGTACAAGTACCCCCCCATGTAGAAAGCCTATACTCGACCTATTTGGTGTCACGTATTATCCAGTACTATCATTTCTAAATTAACGTCTTGTTAATGAAGAATGAAATTGATGTCTTATGTCTTCGGTCTTATGTTTCCAGACACCCTATAGGGTGTCTGGAAAACAAAGACCTAAGACATAAGACTAAAAAAATACTTAGTCGTAGAACAAAATCGATGTCTTATGTCTTCGGTCTTTGTTTTCCAGATCCGTGTGTGGACGTCTGGAAAACAAAGACCTAAGACATAGACTAAAAAATGTCAGAACAAAATCGATGTCTTATGTCTTCGGTCTTTGTTTTCCAGATCCGTGTGTGGGTGTCTGGAAAACAAAGACCTAAGACATAAGACTAAAAAAATACTTAGTCGTAGAACAAAATCGATGTCTTATATCTTCGGTGTTTGTTTTCCAGATCCGTGTGTGGGTGTCTGGAAAACAAAGACCTAAGACATAAGACTCAAACATTTCTTAGTCGTAGAACAAAATCGATGTCTTAGAGACTAAGAGACATATTAGAATGGAAGAAAGAAATGATGAAAAGATATTACACGTGGATGCAAAGACAGAGGAGTTGAGAAAGGAGACAAGTAGACAAAAGAAAACACAAAAAGACGGAGGTTGCGAGCCAGACAAAATGAGCAGGAGAAAAATAATAGAGAGGGAGAGAAGATTAGAACAAGGAAAAGCGGACACGGGCAGAAATGGGAAATAAAGAGAAAGAGTAAACGAGAGGGAATGAGAGAGATAGCGAGGGGCGCAAACATGAGAACAAGAGACAGTGAGAGGAAGAAAGAGAGAGAGAGAGAGAGCGAGAGAAGAAAGTCCGAAATACAAGTGGTGTCTGCAAAATCGTTTATCAATCAGTGAATGTCTTCCGGCAAGATCTTGCAATAATGCAGTTCTGTGAAAACGGATAATTAGGTTGATGGACACACATCATTACATTCACTTTTGAGCGAATAAAATATCAATGATAGTTTAACATGGGCAACATCTATTATACCTGGGAAGAAATCGAAATCGGAATTGAGTGTCCTAGACCGATTTCTATTAACAGGGGAATCGGGTGACTAAAACGATCAATTACTTGTACAAGTACCCCCATGTATAAAGCATTAACTCGACCTATTTGGTGTCACGTATTATCCAGTACTATCATTTCTAAATTAACGTCTTGTTAATGAAGAATGAAATTGATGTCTTATGTCTTCGGTCTTATGTTTCCAGACACCCTATAGGGTGTCTGGAAAACAAAGACCTAAGACATAAGACTAAAAAAATACTTAGTCGTAGAACAAAATCGATGTCTTATGTCTTCGGTCTTTGTTTTCCAGATCCGTGTGTGGACGTCTGGAAAACAAGACCTAAGACATAAGACTAAAAAATATTAGTCGTAGAACAAAATCGATGTCTTATGTCTTCGGTCTTTGTTTTCCAGATCCGTGTGTGGGTGTCTGGAAAACAAAGACCTAAGACATAAGACTAAAAAAATACTTAGTCGTAGAACAAAATCGATGTCTTATGTCTTCGGTCTTTGTTTTCCAGATCCGTGTGTGGACGTCTGGAAAACAAGACCTAAGACATAAGACTAAAAAAATACTTAGTCGTAGAACAAAATCGATGTCTTATGTCTTCGGTCTTTGTTTTCCAGATCCGTGTGTGGGTGTCTGGAAAACAAAGACCTAAGACATAAGACTAAAAAAATACTTAGTCGTAGAACAAAATCGATGTCTTATGTCTTCGGTCTTTGTTTTCCAGATCCGTGTGTGGGTGTCTGGAAAACAAAGACCTAAGACATAAGACTCAACATTTTACTTAGTCGTAGAACAAAATCGATGTCTTAGAGACTAAGAGACATCTTGAAATGGAAGAAAGAAAAATGATGAAAAGATATTACACGTGGATGCAAAGACAGAGGAGTTGAGAAAGGGAAGACAGTAGACAAAAGAGAAACCACAAAAAGACGGAGTTGCGAAGCCAGACAAAATTAGCAGGAGAAAAAATAATAGAGAGGGAGAGAAGATTAGAACCAGGAAAAGCTTGACAACTGGATAAATGGGAATAAAAAAGAGAAAGAGTAAACGAGAGGGAATGACAGAGATAGCGAGGGCGGCAACCAATGAGAACAAGAGACAGTATGATAGTAAGAAAGAGAGAGAGGAGCGAGAGAAGAAAGTCCGAAATACAAGTGGTGTCTGCAAAAATTCGTTTATTCATCAGTGATGTCTTTCCTGCAAGATTCTTGCAAATAAATGCGTTCTGTGAAAACGTATAATTAGGTGATGGACACCCCTCATTACAGTCACTTTTGAGTGACTAAAATATCAATGATAGTTTAACATGGGCAACATATATTATACCTGGGAAGAAATCGGGAAATCGGAATTGAGTTTCCTAGCCGATTTCTATTAACAGGGAATCGGGTGACTAAAACGATCACTTACTTTGTACATACCCCCATGTATAAAGCATTAACTCGACCTATTTGGGGGCACGTATTATCCAGTACTATCATTTCTAAATTAAGTCTTGGTAATGAAGAAGAAAATTGGATGTCTTATGTCTTCGGCTTATGTTTACAGACACCCATAGGGTGTCTGGAAAAAGAAAGACCCTAAGGACATAAGAACGAAAAAATATTAGTCGTAGAACAAAATCGATGTCTTAAGTCTTCGGTCTTTGTTTTCAAGATCCGTGTGTGGACTTCTGGAAAACAAAGACCTAACACATAAGACTAAAAATAGAACAAAATCGATGTCTTATGTCAGTCTTCGGTCTTTGTTTTCAGATCCGTGTGGGGGTGTCTGGAAAACAAAGACCTAAGACATAGACTCAACAAAATACTAGTCGTAGAACAAAATCGATGTCTTATGGCTTCGGTCTTGTTTTTTCCAGGCTCCGTGTGGGGACGGTCTGGAACAAAGACCTAGACATAAGATTCAAAATTCTTAGTCGTAGGACAAAATCGATGTCTCTATGTCTTCGGTCTTTGTTTTCCAGATCCGTTGGGGGTGCTGGAAAACAAAGACTAAGACCTAAGACTCAAAATTTCTTAGTCGAGAACAAAATCGATGTCTTATATCTTCGGTCTTATGTTTCCGGATCCGTGTGTGGGTGTCTGGAAAAAACAAAGCCAAGACATAAGACTAAAAAAATCAGTCAGAACAAAAATCGATGTCTTATGTCTACGGTCTTTTGTTTTCCAGAGCCGTGTGGGGTGTATGGGGCCAAACAAAGACCTAAGACATAAGACTCACCAAAATACTTAGTCGTAGAACAAACTCGATGTCTATGTCTTCGGTCTTGTTTTCCAGATCCGTGTGAGGGTCTGGAAACAACAAAGAGCTAAGACATAAGATTCAAAAATTACTTAGTCGTAGGCAAAATCGATGTTTAGTCTTCGGTCTTTGTTTTCCAGATACCGTCGTGGGGGTGTCTGGAAAACAAAGACTAAGACATTAGATCAACCAAAATAATTAGTCGAGAACAAAATCGATGTCTATGTCATTCGGGTCTTGTTTTCCAGATTCGTGTGTGGACGTTCTGAAACAACGAACTAGAGACATAAGATTCAAAAGATTACTTCGTCGTAGGACAAAAATAGGATGTCTTAGTCTTCGGTCTTTGTGTCCAGATTCCGTGTGGGGGTGTCTGGAAAACAAAGCCTAAGACATAAGACTCCAAACATTCTTAGTCTTAGAACAAAATCGATGTCTTATATCTTCGGTGTTTGTTTCCGATCAGTGTGTGGGTGTCGGAAAAACAAAGACCAAGCATTAAGACTAAAAAAAAATAGTCAGAACAAAATCGAGGATTTCTTATGTCTCGGTCTTTGTTTTTTCCCAGATCCGTTGTGGGTGTCTGGCAACACAGACCAGACTAAGACTCACAAAACTAACTTAGTCGTAGAACAAATCGATTCTTATGTCTTCGGTCTTCGGTTTCCAGATCCGTGTGTGGGTTCCTGGAAAACAAAGAGCTAAGACATAAGAATTCAAAATTACTTAGTCCGTAGAACAAAATCGATGGCTTATTTCTTCGGTCTTTGTTTTCCAGATCGTGTGTGGGTGTCTGGAAAACAAAGACTAAGACATAAGACTAAATACTTTTCGTAGAACAAAATCGATGTCTCATGTCTTCGGTCCTTGTTTTCGCGATCCGGGTGTGGGTGGTCTGGAAAACAAGACCTAGACATAAGACTCAAAATCTTAGTCGTAGAACAAATCGATGTCTTATGTCCATGCCCGTACCAGAAATTTATGCGGGGGGGGGGGGGGGGGGTGGGGGTGGCGGATGTTGCCAGAAGCGGACCTTTTTGCGTACCAAAAAAAATTTGGGGGGGGGGTGTGAGAGAAGAAAAAATTTCGTCGCAACGTTGAGAAAACAACAGCATAGTATCCACGACAATCGTATTCCGATGGTTAACAGCTCTTAGTCATTCATAACGCATGCACCACAACCATATAGAAACAAACTTTTCAATTGACAACAAACGGCGGACCTTAACATGGCAAAGCGGACCTTCAACAACATTATAAAGCTGACCTTTGTCATTTTTTTGGGGGGGTGGCGTCCGCCCCCCCGCACCCCCCCCTGGCTACACCCTGCTTGTCTTCGGTCTTTTGTTTCCAGATCCGTGTGTGTGGGTGTCTGGAAAACAAAGACCTAAGACATAAGACTCAAAAATTACTTCGTCGTAGGCACAACCATCGATGTCTTATGTCTTCGCGTTGTTTTCCAGATCCGTGTGTGGTGTCTGGAAAACAAGACCTAGACATACGACTCAAAAATACTTAGTCGTAGAACAAAATCGATGTCTTATGTCTTCGCGGTCTTTGTTTTCAGATCCGTGTGTGTGGGTGTCCTGGAAAACAAAGACCTAAGACCTAAGACTAACAAAATACCTTAGTCGTAGACAAAATCGATGTCTTATGTCTTCGGTCTTCTGTTTTCTTTCCCAGATCCGTGTGTGGGTGTCTGGAAAACAAAGACCTAAGACCATAAGACTAAAAATTACTTAGTCCTAGAACAAAATCGATGGTCTTCTTGTTCCTAGCGGTCCTTTTTTTTTGTTTTCCAGATCCGTGTTGGGGTGCCTGAAAACAAAGACCTAAGACATAAACTCAAATATGAACAGATACAAAATGAGATCATGTCAATCACTCAAACCAATTAAGCTCATTCCATCTATCAATCTTCCACTATTTCATTACCTGTCACCACAAAAGTATAAAGAATTGATGTCCAGGTCTTTCGGTCTTATGTTTCCCAGACCCGTGTGTGGGTGTTTGGAAACAAAGACCTAAACAATAAGACTCACAAAATACTTAGTCGTAGAACAAATTGATGTCTTATGTCTTCGTCTTTGTTTTCCAGATCGTGTTGTGGGTGTCTGGAAACAAAGACCTAAGACATAAGACTCAAATATGACCAGAAATAAAATGAGATCAATGTCAATCCACTCAACAATTTACTCTTCATATCCGTCTATCATCTTCCACTATTTCTACTTTATTACTTCAGACTAAACATTAAGGCGACTCGTATTTACGCGATGCGTAAAATATGTCCCCGCCGAATGTTGCGATCACTAACAATCAATAAATGCAAAACTTCACAACTTCAACACCCCCACCCATGCCCTTGCAAACACTCCACCCCCTCCCCAACAACCGACCCGCAAAACCTATCCCCTCCCTCCCCCCTTATTTTTTAAACCCCCCTCCCCAACACCCCGCAAAACACCACGCCCTCTCCAACCCCCACACCCCACAACTCCCAACACCCCACCCCATCCCGACACCTCCCGCAACACCGCACCCCCTCCTTAACACCCACCCCCACCCCAAAGCCAAGCCCCCACAACCCGCCATTCCCCTCCCCAGCACCCTGTAACACCATCATCCCTCCCCAACACCCCGCAACACTTCCACCCCCTCACCCCACCACCGCTGCAACCTACTCCCCCACCCCCCAACACCATGCAACACACCTCCACCTCCCCAACCACAACACCCACCCCCTCCTCAACATCTGCAACAACCACAACCCCCCTCACCCACACCCTGTCAACACCTCACCCCCTCCCAATACCCCGCATACCCAACCCCCCTCCCCAACAACCCCGCAACACCCACATCACCACACACCACCCATTACATCACCCCCTCTCCTATAGTCCTAGTAGTCATATTTAGCGAAGGAATTTTGCTAATCCGATGTACCGTTTCAGAGATACTCACTATTATGCATATTTTAATAAGCTCATTTCATACCGTCAGGCCGCATGTATCAAATACTTTCAAATTGCAAAAAAAGATGTGCATGATAGGTTCCATGCGCCGCAGGAATTTTGAGTATCCCATGGAATTACGGCTATTTTTTGCATATTAAATTAGCTCCTTTGGCATACTCAATTTGCCGAAAGACGCCCAAAATCTAATCAGGTCAATAACTCTTCAGCCCGCTTTTCCCTTCCACCAAGTTACATCATTATCCCTTATGGAACGCCGGAAAACCTGTACACAGGCCTTGCAGGAAAATGCTCATAAATATGCAAAGTAGATACTTAATTAGCATATTTTACGTAATTAACGGGCCACAATCTAATCGGGTCGAGAATTCATCAACCCCGCTT
Source organism: Ophioderma brevispina (assembly GCA_023653785.1). Lineage (NCBI taxonomy): Eukaryota > Metazoa > Echinodermata > Ophiuroidea > Amphilepidida > Ophiodermatidae > Ophioderma > Ophioderma brevispina. The sequence goes on along the minus strand of JAMKCH010037541.1, from coordinate 8,662 downwards.
CTTTCCCCAAGTACATCATTGTCGCCCTTACGGAACTCCAGATAAATCGTATACACATGGGTTAACATTTGGGTCACGGACGACCGAACGGACGGACGGACGCTGCTCATTCATAGTCCCCGTTCCGAACTCGTTTTCGGCAGGGACAAATTTACTTATCGTAAATAAATTGATGTCTTATGGTCTCGGTCTTATGTTTTCCAGATCCGTGTGTGTGGGTTCTGGAAAACAAAGACCTAAGACATAAGACTCAAAATGACTTAGTCGTAGAACAAAATCGATGTCTTAAGGTCCTCGTCGTTTTTTTTTTCCAGATCTGTGTGTGGGTGTCTGGAAACTAGACCAAAGACCATAAGACTAAAAAATAACATAGATAGGGCTATAAAATGAGATCAATATTAATCACTCAACCATTTGAGCTAGCATCTTCCACTATTTACACCTCAGTCAATCAATCATCACGTCAATCATCCGGTTAATCCATTAAATAAATTTATTAACCTTGGTTCAATAACTCAATAGAAGGAAGCTGAAGGTGAACGATCTAGCAGGGCTCTGACAGTGCCATTTTTCTATTTCGCCATTTTGCTTGCTTTCCTATTCACTAGACCGCGTGAACATGGATATGCATCATTCAGGCGTTATCACGTCTGTCATGAGTTTAAATCAGTAGGTTTTTATAATGTGACAGAATACGCTATGCCTCTTATTACGTACGACATGAAAATCAACACTCATAGGCTCTGGACTAGGCTGCGCTCATCGGAGGGAACATGTTTCGGTGATCACTGCCCCTTCCCTTTATTGTTAATTTCCGTGTCTTAGGTCGTCGGTCTTAGGGTGGACAGACACAGATATAGCATCTGGAAACTAAAGACCGAAGAGTAAGATCACTGACCTCTTTCCAGCAATAAAGGAAAGGTCACTCTCTTGAGGGAGCTTTATTTGGTTAACAAGCACCACCCATTGTCAGACGTGGTGGCCAGCCCATTTAATATCGCAACTCACAAAATGTATCAAATCGCTTACAGCAACAGAAAAATACGCTTATGTCTCCGCATTACGCACAAACAGGTTCTGTTAAGAGGAAACCTCAAAAAAGAGTGGATTCGTAGTTAACGAATTCACGAGGGCGAAGCCCGAGTGATTTCGAACTACGAATCCACTCGTTTGAGAGGTTTCCCCGGACTTAAACCATTGCCAGAAGGTTAAAACATGTCAGTGACCAAAATATCATCAATCCTTTGAAAACCATTTTTGCATATTACTCATCCATTGAGAGTCTGAAAAAGAAGGTGGCAAGCTGTTAATTGGCACGATAGATTAATTACGATCTTCCTTTTAGCGTCCAGAAATCAGTACTGTGGAGATGCATAATTTGCGACATGCAAATGTTGCGTGTCTGAGTCTCAGTACCCATTCAGTGGACAGTGATTGGATGACAAGGTTAAGCGTAGTTTCGAAAGCTCTTGCAAGAGGAATGGATTTTTGAAAATTAGGCAACAATGTCACACCCAGATATCCAGCCAACTGCCGAATACACACTTGGGATTACTATGATCCGACAGACGAATGTCTTTATACCTGAGAGTTTATAAACGGGACAGTTTAAATTATTGTATTAATTCCACCGGGATATACACTTGGATTACATTTACAACCATAGTTTCGGAGCACTTGCCATGTTATGCCAGGGAGGAATGGATTTAGGAATATATTAAGGCAACGGTATTTATCCATATAACGCAGAGAATAAAGTACTTCTACTTCTACTTGGATACGCACAACAACCCTGGGTGGGACCAAACCGTTGCAGAATCATACACATGAAAACCGATTTAACAACCGACTCATGAAAGTTTATACAGGACAAGATTTAATTTTGAAAGTTACTATTCCCCCCGGGAGTATGCCAAGGATTACACATTTTAAAATGTCCAGATTTGCCTTCTAGAAGGTGCGTGAATTGTTTCATTTTATACAAAAATTTGTACGGGGAGGGTACGGCCAACTCACATATATGACCATACGGGGAGGTGTCGTAAATATGGGTCTCATTTCAACAGTCTAGTATATGAAAAGACACCTTTTTCATGCCATTTTAGTATTTAGTAATAGGTACCTTTTTAAAAATTCTGATAAAAATTTGTTGGAAAATGAGTACTGAGTCAAATTTCTAAATCTGAAGCAAAACTTTGCTAATAACGTCGAATTTTTGAGGAAAATTTTTTTTTTTTTTTTTTTTTTTTAAAATTAAAATCTACATTTCTGTATAGCTATAGCTTTTCAGCAAAAATTGGTATTAGATATAGGTCTTGTTTGCAGACCTCTCGGAAGCAAGTCCCTACCCAAGCAAAATTTGCGACCCCCGTGGAAATTGTTCGGTTGACGCTCGCATTTTAAATTGCGGATTATGACATTGCATTTTGATAATGTTGTGAGTTTGCTTATGGAAAGTCTTTAAAAAATACAATGGACGTGAGGGGATTTCGGGCAAAAGAAGCTGAGATAAACCTTTTTTGGTGGCCATATATTACAAGATGAAATTTTCAATATAGTGGCTTTGTAGTGTACAGAATAGTCAATATGGGTAATTTTACCTCAAACAACCCTACGTTGGACCCCTCGCATCCCATAAAACTGTGAAAAAACCCATAGGAAACGTGTAAAAATATAGATGAACGTCCCCGCCAAATTGCGTTTGTTTTGACATCACATTAGGACCGTAAAATAGGGCCTAAATCATACTCATATGGATAATTACAAACTGATTGAAAAAAATATTAAACACAATATTAATCACTCGATTGACAAACAATCCGAGGCAATGTAAAAATGCATTTACAACTCTAAATGATACCGTTAACACGAGGCCTAAACAATATCCGAACTTTACATGATACCTTAAGTGAAAAACAAGAATTAATCCGCATTTAAAAAAATTATAATCGATAATAAATTCCATCTGTAGTAAGTGAAATTCAAGCATAGGCCTAAAATGTTATAAGTATACAGTATTGAAAATTTGAAAGATGAAATAAGTTATTAAAAAAAATAAAAAACAAACATCCAAAAATTATAATATATATTTTAAGGCCCAAACAAAAAATGTAAACGAAAGGTATGTTACATTTAAAAAACCTGACAAAGATTGCAGGTGAAATAAGTTGAAGGAAAATATGCAATACATGAAATAGATCAACCCTAGATATAAGACCGAAATAGGTGAAATTTTAAAAATCAAACATGTTAACACTGGAGTGATTATAGTTTACAAAAACAACACGTGTACAAAAATAATAAAAGTACCAAACAAATATTTCAAGAACAACACAAAATAACTCTCTGTATCCCAATTCGTTATTTTCACATGATTCTGTTTATTACTTTTGTAACCCCTTTTATATTCGTTCACCCCGTAAATACCACACAACCTGGTCAAGCTTATTACTACCTCGTGAATCAACTTGCTACTAATCTTCTGTTATACATGTTAATGTGTGGGTTAAATTCCCCGTAGTTTCTTAGATACAATCCACACTTGACTGTAATTCGTAGATACGATCTACCTTAGACCATGTAACAAAGATTCGTAGAATTTAACCACGTTTAGTAAAAATAGAGTGACGTCACTGCAATGGTTTAAAACACGATACTGTAGGTAATAAATATCTTCAAAGGAATTTGATATGTCCACCCACTTTTTGGAAATTTTTAAGACAAAAAAGTGTAAACTTGTTGTCCACTCTGTAGGTATATCTACGTTTTTTAAAAGTAAAAATATATAGTTATGTTTTAAGTTTTGTTTGAACTAAGAATAAAGTGTTCAAAAAAATTAAAAACGACAAAGAAGTACATAAAAATATGGTGGGAAAAAAAATAAAAAAAGTCCCCCCCCCCCAAGTGGCGGAACCTTTGCGATGTTCGCTTTTCCCAAACACATTTTCTCCCCAATGCAAATTTGATAGAACAATTTGAACTAATGCTTATAGGTATGATCAACGGTTTTAAAAAAAGTCAAATATAGTTTGATTTGTTCATGTTACCATTATGCAAAGTTCAATGGATTGTACTGCCGTGGTGAATTCATTCACAGTGCGAAACCCTTGCAATGTTCCTTTCCCAAAACCCTTTTCCTCCTGCAAATTTGATGTAACATATTATTTTAATAATGCATGACCAACCGTTTTGCAAAGCAAAAAATCACATGTTTTAGTCTTTGCCTGATGTAATGGCCGCAATGCAGCTGCATTGCCGCGTAGCGCTGCGGTGTTGGTGCGGGCGAAACTACATGTAGGAGTATTTTGTTTTTCAAGCATATTTTCTCTTATTAGTTGATAGACCCAATTTAAAACTGCAAGTTAATTATAAAAACAAAATAGTACTCTATGCCTATTTTGAGTAACGGTCTTAAAAAGATAACCGACACTGCACTGAGAATATTAATTAGTCAAAAAAGTGTCTTTTTTTGGACTAATTAAATATTATTCATGCACTTATTTTAGCCCACAAAATAGTGCTAAAAAGTGGTTTTAATTAAAAAGAATGTTTTAAAGATTTTCGGATTAAATTTCATAACTGCAAAATTTCTACAACTTGAAAATTAGCAAATGACCAATGTACACTTAAATTCATCATTTTTGTGCTTGACTAAAAACTATTCTAGTCATTTGGTGAGTCTAAATTCGTCTTTAATTAGTCATTAATTTGTCTTTGTAATGAATAACGAACGAGGACGGGTCGTATGTGGTTCCATGGGACACCCATGACGCCGCCACATCAAACACCCAAATTTTGTTTTGGGTTTTGACTCCGTATTGGGGGCTGTAACTTTCTTTTACATTTTGGTGTTGCTACGTTTATTCATGAGAGCTTGGCGCCACCTCCTGGAAAAGCATCAAGGAAAGGTCACTCTCTTGAGCAGGCATGCGCTTGAGGGCGCTTTTAAAAGTGCCCATTGGTCCAGACATGGTGGCCAATCCTCTTAGCAACTCACAACATGTATCAAAATAGAATTACTTGATAAACCTATGCTAACCACAAACGGGAATGGGGCGTTCTTTTCCAATAAAAAAAATGTGGTTCCGAGGGATCTGTAGTCGACTGCTCTGTTGCGCGGCGGTTTTCAAAGTAAATTGACACGTGCGTGGCTCGCATATGTTGTCAAGAAAAGTCAGTCCCCAATCTTTTTTTAAAGGTGTATTCGTGATTTCAGCACCTTCTGTTTTTATTTTGTTCACTAGATATCTCTGTAAGCAGAGATCCCTGCCTGTAAGAAAGCTTATTCACAAAATGTGAGTTGATCCCGATCTTCCGGTTTTGCGTTATGAGCATTGCTGTTCCTCCCACGTCCATAGGTCCCTGTGCTGTATTTCCTGTCCCGATTCCGACAGTAAATACCAAATTGCTGAATTTCTTACAGATCGAGCGATTTGCACGGGAGATTAGGTCCGTGAATTACAAAGGCTAACGGTTCAGATGATATTGAAACTTTTTGTCGTAAGTCGGGGGACGAGGGTGTGGGTCACGAATGCCCCTTTAAAACAATCCTACATTATATTGATAATAACATGCATGATAACGTGTAGATGGTACCAATGTGTTATCCACTGTTTTTGTTTTTTTCAATATTGCCTTTACTTGGTGGGCTGGCTGGGATTGTAACATATACATATACATAACACACCCCCCCCCCCCCCCCCCCCCCTCATTGATCTCCTTCTACAATCTTTTTTAAAGAATAACCAAAGGTTGATTGATTGATGATATTATGTTTTAATCTTGATTGATTCATGTTGACGGATTGTTGAGTGATTGGTTGAGTGATTGACAATAATATCAAAATTGCAAAAACATTGACAAAGTTAAAACCTTCACAGTTTAACCCAATTGCATTGACGTCACTCTATTTAACTAAACGTGGTCTAATTTGTTTTCTGCATTATTCTGTTATCATGTCTAAGTGTAGATTCGTATCTTCGAATCTACAGTCAAGTGTGGATTCGTATCTACGAAACTAAGGGGAAATTTAACACCACACACACATTAACATGTTAACATAAGAGTCGTAGGCAATTGATCTCACAAATTTAGTAATAGATTGAACATGTTGTGGTATTTACGGGTGAACGAATATAAAATTGGTCTACAACTAGCTAAACAGAATCATGTGAAAATAACGAACTTGGGATACAGAGAGTTATTTTTGTTGTTCTGAAATATTGTTGTACTTTTAATTATTTTTTGTACACGTGTTGTTTTTTTAAACTTAGCCTCCATGTTAACATGTTTTATTTTTAAAATTTCACACCTATTTCGGTCTTATAATCTATGGTTGATCTATTTCATGTTTTGCATAATTCCTCCTTCAACTTATTTCAAGGCCTGCAATCAATTTGTCAGGTATTTTTAAAATGTACTAACCTTCGGTTCCTTGTTTTGGGCCTTAAAATAATATTATAATTTTTTCAATAATTTCAATCTTTCAAATTTTCTACTGTATACTTAGTTAACCTTTTAGGCCATGCTGGAATTTCATTTCCGACAGATGGAATTTAACGAATTATAATTTCTTAAAATGCGATTCATTCTGTTTTCCACTTTAAAGAAGTAAAGTTTCGGTTTATTGTTTTTAGGCATCGTGTTAAATGTATCATTAGAGTTGTAATGCAGTTTACATGGCCTCGGATTGTTTTCAATCGAGTGGATTAATATTTTAATATTTTTTCAATCAGTTTGTATTATCCATATTATTATGATTAGGCCTATTTTACGGTCCTAAGTGATGTCAAAACAAACCCATGGGGCGGTGACGTTCATCTATCTTTTTTACACGTGTCCTATAGGGTTTTTCACAGTTTTTATGGGATGCATAGGGGGTCACAAAACGTAGGTTGCTTGAGGTAAAAAAAGTAACCCATATTGACTATTCTGTACACGACCAAACCACTATAATTGAACTTTCATCTTGTAATAGATATGGCCCAACAAAAACGTTTATCTCAGCTTCTTTTGGCCCGAAACCCTCCAGCGTCCATTGTAATTTTTTGGTAAAAAAAAAATCATGTGCTCCCCTGTAATTTTTTTTTTATCCTTATTTAACCTTTTGGCTCATTTTTTAAACTGTCGAAAGACACTCAAAACATTATCAAAGATGTCATGTCATAAATCGCAATTTTAAAAGTATGCGAGCTTGCAACCTAGACAATTCCACGGGGGTCTCAAATTTGCTTTTGGTAGGGACGTGCCTCCGCGAGTCTGCAATACCAATGACCTAATCTATACCAATTTTTTGCTGAAAAGCTATATCTATACAAGAAATGTAGATTTTATGGCCAAATTTAACATTAATTCCGTTTCCTTGTCTCTCCTCAAAATTCGACGTTTATTATCAAGTTTGCTTCAGGATTTAGGAAATTTTTGACTCAGTACTCATTTTCCAACAAATGTTTTTTATAAGATTTTAAAATGGACCTATTACTATACTAAAAATGGCATGAAAAAGTGTCCACTTTCATATACAGAAAGGTGGAAATAGACCCTCTTACGACACGTCCCGTATGGTCATGTATTTTGAGTTGGCCCCTACCCTCCCCGGACAATTTTTGGTATAAATGAAACAATTTCACGCAACTTCTAGACTGCACATCTGGACATTGTAAATGTTGTACTCCTTGCATACTCCGGGGGGAATAGTACATTTCAAAATAAATTCTTGTCCTGTATAAATTCTCATGATTCGGTCGTTCAATAGTTTTTCCAATGTGTATGTTCTGCACGGTTTTTGTCCGACCCGGGATGTTGTGCAGTATCCAAGTAGAAGTAGCTTGATATCTGCTATATGGATAAATAGCCTTTGTCTTAATATATTCCCAAGTCTTAATCCAATCCATTTCTCCTGGCATAACATGGCAGTGCATCCGAAACATGGTTGTAAATGTATCCAGTGCATATCCCGGTTAAAATACAATTATTAAATCTTGTCCCGTATAGAACTCAAGGTTAGAAGACATCTTCGTCTGTCGGTAAATAGTAATCCCCAAGTGTGTCATTTCGTTGGCTGGTATCTGGGTGTGACTTGTTCCAATTTTCCAAAAATCCATTCCGCTATTGCAAGAGCTTTCGAAACTCCGCTTAACCTTGATCCATCATGTCCACTGAATGGGTACCTGAGACTTCAAGACATGCACCTGTGCCAATGGTAAGCAAAGTAGCCATCTCCACAGTACTGATGTGTGGACTCGAAAGGAGATTGATAATTAATCTGAGCGTGCCCATTAACAGCTTTCAACTCTTTCAGACCTCATGGATGAGTAAATATGCAAAAGGTTTCAAAGGATTTATGCATTTGCACTGACATTGTTTACATTTCTGAGCAATGGTTGAAGTCAGGAACCTCTCAAAAGTGTGGATTCGTAGTTCGAAATCACTCGGGCTTCGCCCTCGTGAATTCGTAACTACGATCCCTTTTTTGAGGTTTCTCCTTTTAACTTAACAAGATAAAAATATTAGCAAAGTAGTGAAAAGTCGGGTCATTCCGAACGCAGCGTTTTCGCTATATTGCGAAAGGGGGAGACCGGATCCGAACTTATGGTGTTAGCTGCCTTTGGACTTAAAATTTCATGCAAACTGACCAATATGGAGATCTCGCACATTCTCGGAG